>UXGD01002810.1:0-23560 GCA_900474315.1 Torymus auratus | reverse complement strand
GTTTTCAACTGTTCGAAAATTTTCTCATATACTGTATGACCTACAGAACAAAAAAAAAACTTAGAACAGAAGTGTGCCTCAAAATTTTTTTTATTTTTTTTTCGAACCACTATTTTGTAGAAACTCCAGAGAATTGCTCATATATGTATAAGGATCAGTTAATTTAGACTGTTTTATAAGCTAATTTTTCAAAATTTTGAAAATACACATGGTCTGAAAATATAAATAAAAATTAAATTCGCAAATAAATTTTAAAAATTAAATTAAAACCCTATACATTAATTAGTTGGTTCTATGTGCAGTGTTTATATTGTTCTATAACGAATAATTTCATTGTTCAGCTTTAAACTTAAAAATAGACTGATTCTTAGTCTTTTAATTTTATTGTTTATACTGATATTATTAAATTTTAAAAAGTAAATTAATTTACCTGAAAATCAGGTGACTCAGGAATAAGTGCACCCTCACGGTACCATTGGATTGTTGGTTTAGGTTTTGTAGGAGAAACTTGAGTTTTGAATTGAGCGGGTTGTCCCTCGAGAACAATTTGATCCTTCAATGGTGTTAGTTTGGGCAATACATCAGCTGTGTCAGGAGCTGTAAATTATAATACGGTAAAGAGATACACGATTAATGATTTTATTACTTACGATATTTATTATGTAAAAATACTCCTCTACTTACCAAGTACTTTCAAATTAGCAGACGTTGTAACTTCTCCAGCTGGATTCTTAGCAATACATTTATAAACTCCTTCATCCTCTGGGAATGCCTCAGAAATTCTCAATGTGCAAAGGTCCACTTCTTTTTGCATTTGGAAGTATTTGGATGGTTTGATAATCTATGCCAAAGTGAAGTGTCATTTAATGATTATAGAATTATAAGGTAGAATTTCTTTTACTCTCCGTGTAAAATTAGTATTCGTCGATCTTTGAGGACTAATATTTAAGTAATTTATTAATTGTAAATAGACAATAAGTTAATGTTTTATTAGCATACTTGCCTCTCAAAGATCGATAATTGAAATTTATTTTATATTCTAGAATTAAATCATAATTCTTACTTTATCTCCTTTCTTCCATTGAATTGTTGGAATTGGTTTGCCAGTAATTCTGCATGAGAAAGCAACCGAAGTTCCCTCTTTGATAGTTTGATCTTTAAGAGGTTGTGATACCGTTGGTGCTTTTTCAACATCGGTTGGTGAAGGTTTTGCAGTTTTAGTTGGTGATTGAGGTTGTTTTACAGTACATTCTGCTTCACATCGAGCTTCACCAGCACTATTAATTGCGACACACTCGTACTTTCCAGTATCTTCTGGGATACTCTCTAATATTAAAAGTGTATAAGTATTATCTTCTTCCAGCGTTTTATAGCGGATATCAGGACTAATCTTCTTGCCATTCTGTAAAATTATTAAGTAAAGCATATGATGAAAATTTTTCGGGATAAAACGTATTTAAATTTTTAATTAATAAATCTTTACCTTTAACCAGTATACATCAATTGGTTTAGTACCAGTAACTTTTGCATCGAATCTAGCTAATTGACCACTAGTTACTGTTGTATTCTGTACAGTAGTAATGAAACTTGGTGGTACAACTCCTCCTCGTCCAGGTTGTCTTCGCCTTTCTTCAACAACAAGATTGGCACTACATTTTGCCTTTCCACCTCTATTTTCAGCTATTACGGAAAATACGCCGGAGTCTTCCATGAATACTTGTCTAACGACTAAGATTGACTTTGTGCTAAAAGTATAGATTTGTAGATCGGCAGAGTTTGTGATGGGGAAATCTTCGCGATACCATTTGATTGTTGGCAATGGATCACCATCAAATTCGACTTCAAATTTAGCTTGTTCTTGTTCAAAAGCTCGACATGGTTGAATTTTTTTAGTAAATACTGGTGGCTTTGAAGGTTTTACTTGGCCTTGAACAACTCGCTCATGCGTTTTACCTTTATGTTCAACCTCCGTAGTTTCTGTTGCTGTAATTTTTCTGGTTATTTCGACATCGTCCTTAACTTCCTTTTGGGTTTGTCTTTGCTTTGCCACATGAACTTCTCGACCGTGAACAGTTGATTCTGATGGTTCAGGAGGATAATTTGGACCCTTATGCTGTTGTGAATCAATATCTACTTGAGATGTGAATTTTTTTGTTCCTTTAGGTGGTGGTTGCACAGACTCTTGAGGTTGCTCTTCTCTGTAAAAAATGTAAATTTATAGTGAATTTATTTTGAAAAAAATTTTTATATTTGTTATTTATATTATCTTACAAGTTTTCTTGATATCTTTGTGCCATTCCTTTAGCAATAGAATTGCTAACAACCTTTTCTCCAGGTATAGCAAATTGATGCGATGATTCTCTTAATCTTGACTCTTTAAGTACCTGTTCTTCTTCAAGACTCATAATTTTAGTATAGTAATCCTCTTTTTTCCTTGTTTTCACAGACTTCTGCCATTCTGTTTCTGGTTCTTTTATTACTTTCGGTGCACGATGTTCTGTAGCTATAGCAGTGCCCTGGCTTACAGTTTGATGACGTTCATCAAAAACGCGTTCTAATTCTGTATCTTGTCTTTCTTGTTGATATTGAGTAAGCTCATAGTCATACCATGCTGAGGAAAAGATCATTATAAAATATTTTTCTTAATTTGAATTTGTAACATCCATAATATTAATAACGATCCATTTATCTTACCCACAGATACATGCGAGGTATATTATATTTCATAGGAAATGACTTATATATCAACCAACATATTAAAATAGGAAAAGAGAATACACTTAATTACATTCAGAATACATAGGTAATATTTTAATCTTTAAATTCATATTGATGACTGAATTTAGAACAAATTTTTTTTTCATTAATTGGAAATAAGGTAGGATAAGGTATGAAGACATAAAGGTTACTGTGCAAGGTACATAATGATGAAATGGATATATCACTTAAACTTACATGAAAGGTCTCTGTTTATTGTTGCTTTTACTCTATTTCGTAATATTTATTTAATAAGTGTAAAAAAAATAATAGAATTTAAAATTTTAAGGAATTTATTACCGTATTTCAAAGTATTTAAAAATTATTCTAGAGTATGTGTCAGTTAAAGATCGTATACGTATTAAATCAGGAAGTTAATTTCAAACATTACTAGAATTTAAAAAAATGCTTAGAAAAAAATTATTAAACACAAAAAGGTTTGGGGATAAAAATGTTCATGTTGTAATGATATAAAGGGAATAACTTCATTAACAAACTATTGTACATAACATCAAATTCTTCATGGGTTACAAAAATCATACCTGGTAACCTCCTCTATGGTTGTATTATCCATTTCTCTAGGACATTTTATACAGTCGATAGTGCGTTCGTCTTCAGTCAAATTCTCAAGAATTTTCCAAGTTCTTTCTCTGGATCACTTTATCGTTGCTCCCGGGTATTTCAATAGGAATGGGATAGGAAGATTTTGGATATCATAGGCTTTGTGGTGTTGGATATAGTATTTTTAGTTTCAGTATTTTGTGCAATATTTAAATGTGCATGACTTAATGTTGTCATTTCGCATGTTGGATCGTTAACTTTTGAATTTTGTTATCATTGTGTTTAATTTGCGATTTGAGTGTTTTCTCATCGTAATGTGTTATTATAAAGTGAAATGATATTAAACTGTAAAAAAATTTATTTCGAGATTTTAAATATTAATCACATGCAATCCCATTGCTATTAAATTTCTATACCAACTATTTCAATTAGATAATTATGAAAATAATTTTCATTAAACATATAAAAATTATCCTACTACCGTTGTTTAATATCATTTCAAAAATGAACTTTATATCTGGCCTATTTTTAAACTTACGTCTCGGCGATGATTTTAGAACTCCACGATAGTCATCACTTCGTGGTTTTACTGTTAACGTAGTTTCCGTACGTGCTTCACCGACTGAACTTCTAGCGATGACTTCAACCTTGCCATTGTCGTATTGGCGAGTTTTGGGTATATCCAAATGATACATTCCGTCATAAATTAATTTGTAACGGTGTCCCTGACGAATCGATATTTATTATGAAATAATACGAATATTTTTCTAAATTTATAAAGTTGTGATAAATATTAAAAGTATATGTACTTACGTTTACAACAGTATGTCCATTAATGAGCCACATTACACGAGGCCTAGGATAACCTGTAACTCGACAACAGAATCTAGATGAATCTCCTTCTTCAACAGTGACAGGTTCTGGTTTGCTGACAAACGTGGGAGCCGATCTAACTTTTTCAACTTCAGTTTCTTCCTCAGCAACACTAGAATTTTTTATAAGATAATATTTAATACAAAAAAGATCACAAGTTATTATATTAATTGTGGAATGTGATATTTTGTGTGCTTACATTTGCCAAGCTGCCTCCATTTCGCGTATTTTTTCAATACTTTTCATTCCTTTTGGTAATTGCGATTCATAAATGATACCTGGTTTTCCTGCTGTCTTAATAACAGCCTTTGTTTCATCCATTCCGTACAGATTAGTGGCTCTGCATAAATATTCGCCGCTATCTTCTGGATAGACCCAGCCGAAATTCATAGCTACATAACCAAAATCATAAATAGGCGTAAATCGGTTTTTATGAGATAATGGTTTTCCATTTAAGAACCATTCTACTTTCATGTTTGGATCACCAACAGGTGCTAATTGGCATTCAAATTTAGTGCTATTCATTTCAACAAGTTCTACTTGGTTTTGGATTTGAGTAACAAATCTTGGCGGCTGCTTCTTGTCAACATCATATAAGTCATCTTCTGTAAGATGTACTTCTGATGTGTATTTCTTAATTGTAGCTTCCATTTGCATTAATGCTTCTGATTTTTTCATTCCTTTTGGAACTTGATTTTGCAAAATAATGCTTGGTAGTTCTGAAAAGGAAAATTAGTTTTATTCACAGAAATTTTATAAACTTTTATAAAAAAGTAGACTGAATACTAACGTTTGCAAGAAACAGAAGCCCGTGTAGTATCTTCTCCAAGATCATTAATGGCCTTGCATACATATTCTCCAGAGTCTTCTGCATATACATATAAAATATCCATTGAAACGAATCCCATATCATAAACTGTTCGATACCTATGACCCGCTGGAATAAGTTTTCCATTTCTGTACCATTCTATTCTTAAATTTGAATCATCTTTAGGTTCTACTTGACATTCAAATCTCACTGTCTCATTTTCCTCGACAGTAACAGACTTGATCTGTGTTATAAATCTTGGAGGTTGACGAGGTGCCTCTGGTTTTTGTGGCACTTCTGATACTGGCCCCCTTTCAAGTTCTTTCAATTTTTCTCCACTCATACCAGATGGAAGTTGGGAATCAAAGTCAATCGTCTTTTTCGCTATAATTTAAAAATCATTAAATAAAACAAACTATGATAAGAACAGGAAATGATGTATGTTTATTGTAAATCTCAAACTTGAGAAACTTTTGGAATCTCTTTCTTATATAACTTTTAAAGTAAAGTATAATATGTAATTTCAATTAGGATGGCTACCGGTTTTCTGATTATTTCAGATATTGATAGAGAACGAAAAAAAATTAGGTCGTGTTTTTTCTTTTTTTATTTAGACAATAATTTCAAAAGTTATAGCAATTTGAAAGTTGTATGACCTCACTTCGACATTGTCGAAGTGACGTCATTTACATGTGTAGTATATCTATATATACCAAAAATTTTAAAACTTTAAAATGCCCTATCTTGATAATTATTGATTAAATTAAAAAAAGAAAAAATACGACCTCATTAATTTTTAATATTCTACTGAATGAAAGAAAAAAAATTATTTTTTTTTTGTGTAGCCAACCCAATTATAAAAAATGAAAGTAAGAAATATTAGCTTTAGTTTGATATATTATATAAGTATACGTTTAATAATCTACACAGATGTGAACTTAAAGATTATTTTATTTATCTTTAATTTATGCAATCATCGTAAGTATATAATGTATTTACATGCTAAATTATAGCAGTATTTCTTTAAACCAAAAATAGATGAGTTTAGGATCTCTATCGCATATAGGATTTAGCTAGCCGTTGAAACGAAATACACGAGTCATCGATACTAGTATCGTAATGCACTATAAAAGTATCAAGAAGCGATTTTGGAAATTTCAGTAGAATTTAGCACATTAATTGTGTTTTATCGTACTCTGTAAGTTTAATTCTCAATTATCCTTTTGTTAATTAATCATTTCGAAAATTCATTTAATTTAATAAATATTAAATAAAAGTTATTTGGCTAAAATGCGAAAGTGAAGATAAGAACACATAAGATTGATTAAAATGTTAAGTATGTCATCTGATTAGTTACTGAAGACTGCATTACAGTATTTGTAATTTATTTTAGTTGTAATTTATAAGTATTTACTTACATTTGCAGGTAATAGTTGCTTTAGTTGAAGCAGTCCCCCATTTATTTGTAGCTCTACAGATGTATTCGCCACTGTCCCTCGCATAAGTGTATGACAAATCCAGCGATATGAAGCCAAAATCATTAATTTGATGTACTCTAGACCCAGTAGCAAACGGCCTTCCGTTGTGATACCAATCGATTCTCATAGATGAATCACTTACAGGTTCCACACGACAGTCAAAGTGACTTGCTTCACCTTCACTGACTTCTATATCTTTTAATTCTACCACGAATCGGGGTGGATTGGGCTTTTCTTCTTCAGGCAGAATTTCGTCTTTCTTATAGAGCGATTCTTCAAGCTTCTGAATGCTTTCTGTACCTGTTTTGAAATTACTTGGAAGTTGAGGTTCAAGAATAATTCCTTGCCGACCTCGGACTTGGAGTTTGCATGAAACAGTTGCTTCTCCATGTCTATTTATCGCTTTGCAAGTGTAAAGCCCAGAATCTCGTTGATAACAGTTAGCAACTTCGAGGATGACAAAACCAAAGTCATAAATTGTCTTTACTCTAGATCCAGCTAAAAGAGGTTTACCGTTGTGGAACCATTCCACTCTCATGCTTGAATCATTAACAGGTTGTAATCTGCATTCGAAATGAGCAAGAGAATTTTCAGAAAGAGTCAAATCTGATGGCGTTGTAATAAATTCTGGTGGCTTTCCTGTATCATCGTCTGGGCTAGCCTGGCCAGGTTCTGCACCAAGACCTTCAAGCTCGGCAATCTTATCAATTGTACCTTCCATTCCTTTAGGTAATTGAGATTCCAAAATAATACTGCGTTTACCAGTGCATTTCATTGAGCAAGTTGTTACTGCTTCACCATACTCATTTGTTGCTCGGCAACTATATTCTCCGGAGTCTTCGGGATAAATAGGCGATATTTCAAGAATTACGAAACCAAAATCACAGAAAGTACGGAATCTAGTACCAGTTTTTAATGGTTTTCCATTCCAGAACCATTCGACCTGAAATTGAAGAAATAAATTTAGACGTTGTAATTTGTTTCTATTTTTTTATTTATAAATAATTTTGCCACTTAATTATATTTCATTACGTTCTAATGAAAATAAAAATTACTTTACCTTTAATTTTGGATCGTCTGTTGGCGTTAATCGAGCTTCAAAGTGTGAACTTTCTCCCTCACGAAGACCATCTAAATTACTCAATGGAACAGTAAATACTGGTGCTTTACCTTTAGTTTCAGTAACTTTTTCGTCACGCGTTTTAATCATCGCATCCTCTAGTGTTTGAATCTTTTCCAAACCACCTTCCATGCCTTTCGGTAGTTGTGATTCGAGAATCAAATTCGCTTTTGATATGCAACGTAGAGTAGCTTTAGTAGAGTCTTGACCATATTTATTTATTGCCCTACATTCGTATTCTCCTGAGTTTTCTTCGTAGCAATACAATATGTCTAGGATTACAATACCAAAGTCATGGAAAGTTCGGTATCGATGGCCATGAGGTAATTTCTTTCCATTATAATACCATTCAACTTTCAAATCTGGATCTGTTACTGGAGTTAATCTAGCTTCAAAATGAGCAGATTGTCCCTCAACCAATTTGGTAATATCAGAAATTTGAGTAATGAATTTAGGAGGCTCAGTCACTGGCGCCGTTGGTGCAGCTTGTTGGTCACCCGTATATGCCTCTAATTCTCTAATTTTCGCTAAAGAATCTGGTTGTAAAGAGTCAAGATAAACTCCACTTTTACCAAAGCATTTTATTGTTGCTTTTGTGTAATCTTCTCCAAATTTATTACTTGCTTTGCATACGTATTCACCAGTATCATGTGACATAACTCCAGCAATATCCATAACTACGAATCCAAAATCTGAAACCATCTTGAAACGTGAAGAGTGGCGTAATGGCTGCCCATTGTGGAACCATTCTACTTTCATATTTGGATCTCCTACAGGGATCAAAGTGCATTCAAAGTGTGCCGATTGGCCATCCTTAAGGCCTTGTAAAGATTGTATTTGTGTAGTAAATCGTGGTTTTTGTCCCATTGATTTATCAATACATTCAAGATTTAAACTGATTTCAGCTTTACCCCATTTATTTGTAGCTCTGCAGGTATACGTTCCAGAATCTTCTATTTTCGTACCAAGTACCTCAAGAACCACTGTTCCGAAAGCATAAACGGTACGAATACGATGGCTTGCTTCAATAGATTTTTCATTAAAGAACCACTCAACAACCATTGTTTGATCTCCAGTTGGGATAAGGGTGGCATCGAAATGTGCCAGTTCACCTTCTGATAGATTTGCAAGATGGTCTGATTGCGATGTAAAAGCTGGTGCTTGTCCTTCATCACTTTCTGAAGGAGCAGTTGGTTGTTTTCTGAGAGATTCTTCCAAGTCTTGTATAGCTTCAAGACCTTCCTTTCCTTTAGGATGTTGAGAGCGCTCTATAATATTTTCTTTCGTTGAGCAATAAATTGTAGAAGATGTAAAAGCTTCACCAGATTTATTATATGCTTTGCATGTATAAATTCCAGAGTCTCTGTCGTATACATCTGTCAAGTCTAAAGTAACAAATCCAAAGTCACATGTCATTTTAAATCTCGCACCGTGTTGTAATATCTTCCCATTAAAGTACCATTCAATTTTCAAGTTGGGATCTTCTTTTGGTTCAACCTGTCCTTCTAAGTGCAGTGGTTCAGATTCTCCAAGTTTAAACTCAGGTTGTAATGGTACAGTCCAAATAGGTTTAGGATATTCTTTTTCTGGGCCACTATCTGGTCTCTTAGCTTTTGATGCATAAGCATCGTCCACTTCTTTAACTTTTTCTAATCCAGCTTCTCCTTGAGGATGTTGAGTTTGTAAGTAAATATTTTGTTTACTGGTACATTTTAGAGTACCAGATGTTTGAGCTGAACCTTTGGAATTTGTAGCTTTAACTGTGATTACACCAGAATCTTCTTCATATGCGTGGTTTAAATCTAGAGCTACGTAACCAAAATCATAGGTCGATTTGAATCTCGCACCATATGGTAATGGCTTTCCATTAAGGAACCATTCAATTTTCATAGTTGGATCCTTTGATGGCTCAACGTTACATTCGAAATGAACATTATCGCCTTCCGTACATTCTACGTTGTTTAGATGACTAATAAAAACAGGCTCTTCATAAGTTGGTTCTGGTTGTTCCTTAGTACCTTCTATAGGTTGTTCAAGAGCGCTAATTTTAGAAAGAGCATCTGGATGTAACGTATCGCCAAGAAGCCAATGTCGGTCATCAATTTTAAGACTACATGTGGAAACAGCTTCTCCAAGTAAATTGGTGGCTTTGCAAGTATATATAGCAGAATCATCAGGACGAAGGCCATTTATCGACAAGGAAACTAAACCAAAATCAAAAGTACTTCGTAAGCGCGTTCCAGTTTGAAGTGAAACTCCATTTTTAAACCATTCAACACGAAGATGTGGATCGGCCCTCGGTTCTACTTGGGCTTCCAAATAAACGTGTTGTCCCTCGACCAGTTTATCGTAGCTCTTTAAATGAGTGGTAAATACAGGAGCTTGTTGTGGTGTTGTATCAATAAACATTTCGGGAACTTTATTCATTTCAGTTTCTTTTAATTGTATCTTTTGCCATGCATCTTGTTGTATAGCATCTCCAGCTATAGCTGATCGGGCTTTTACTTTAAGCGAAATCGAGGATACAGCTTCACCTGCCCTATTAATAGCCTTACATGTGTATACACCAGAGTCTTCCGGAATAACCTTCATTATATCCAGTGTAACGAATCCAAAATCGTGGTTGACGTGATAACGGGAGCCTATAAATGGAAGTATTTTTTAATATTCAAGATTCCTTTTATATATAACAAAAATAAATAAAATACTAACCCATTTTCAATTCAACACCGTTGACATACCACTCAAATCGTAGACTAGTATCTCCAACAGGTACCACTCGACATTCGTAACGAGCTATTTGCCCTTCCCATAATTCAGTTGGTCCAGTCAGTAACTGCGTAAATATAGGTTTATCAAATACTTTTTCAGGTTCTTCGGGACGAGTAGGCATTTTATCCGCTTCAAGTCGAGCAAGTTTTTGCTGAGCTTCAGGATGTTGCGTATCTAATTGAATATTTGCTTTTGCTAAAAATGACGTAGACAGGATTTTATTAAAATTAATCACCTTATCAATAATTTTTAATTTTAGGTCTTTATTTCTTACATAGAATTTTCATTGAAGCTGTAGTTACCGCTTCACCTAGAGGATTTGTAGCACGGCACATATATACACCTTCATCTTCTTCACGTACATGGGAAATATCAAGGGACACATAACCGAAATCATGAACTTTGGTGATTCTTGAACCTACGATAATGATAAATTATTATTATAAATATTCACATAAATGTTTCAAATGTATCATACGTATAAAGTTGAAAACGAACTTGTTTCGATTGGTTTTTCATTTCGGAACCATTCTACTTTTAATGTTGGATCCCCAACAGGTATTAATCTACATTCAAAGTGAGCTATTTGGCCTTCGGGAAGGAAATCTATATTTTGGAGTGGCTGAGTAAATACTGGTCTTTGTTTAGTCTGCGGCTCAGGTGCGTCGGGTCTTTTCCACGGTTGTTGGGATTCAAGCTCACGGATCTTGTCTAATCCTTCAGGTCTTTGAGATTCCAAAATGATATTATCTTTCGGTATTACTTTCAGTTCAATCGAAGAAACACATTGCCCTAAGGCATTTATTGCACGTACAGAGTATTGTCCTGCATCTTCTGGTACTGCATGACTTATATCAAGAGCAACGTAACCGAAATCGAAAGTGACGTGGAATCGGGATGCAGATGGCAACGGTTTTCCATTGTGGAAAAATTCAATCCGCAGATTAGCGTCGTGTAGTGGTTCGATTTGACATTCAAAATGAGCTGTTTGTCCTTCATATATTTCAGTTGTTCCCTAAAATAAATTTAAAATAAATTGCCAACGAAATTTTACAAATATTTATTTTCAGATTTATTATATATAATTTATACTCAATAAAGAAACTTACTCGAAGCTCTGTAACGAATCTCGGTGGGAATACAGGTGGTTCTTCGATTTCTAGTCTTGCTGGACGCCCTTGAGCTTCTAGTTCTCTTATCTTTTCAAGACCATCCGGATGTTGGGTATCAAGAATAAGACTACGATGAGCTGCAATCATATGACATGTAAATTTAAAATATTATTATTATAACTATCATTGCTGTACCATTTCATGATCTGATTTCTTATTTCGTTTTAAAGAATTATTTTTTCCTTTGCAGTAAAGAATTTATTAAATAACAACGTATTTTTAATCAAATTTCTAGCAAGATCAAATTAAAAAAAAAAAATTAAGTTGATTAAAGATTGTAATTTTGACTATAATATTTTTTACTCTATACAAATTTTAGTTAGATAATCAGTTAGTTATAACTTACATCCAACTTTAATGGTACATGTGTTTACAGCTTCCCCAGCAAGATTTGTAGCCTTACACATGTATGTGCCAGAATCTTCTGCATAACTATACAATATATCAAGAGCTACATATCCAAAGTCATGAGTTGTTCGGAAGCGATGACCAGTCTTTACTGCTTTTCCATTAACAAACCTGAAAAATAATATATTTTGAAAACGATTCTAATATGACCATGATTTTTACAAAAATATCTTAAGTAAGAAATCGAACCATTCAATTTTCAAATTGGCATCGTTGATAGGTTCTACGCGGCACTCCAAGTGAGCATGTTCGGCCTCTTTAAGATGATCTAGATTATTAAGAGGAGTAAGGAATACTGGTTTTTGGTGGACGATTTCTTTTTCGACGGCTTGTTTAACCTCGACGGTTTCCAGCTGTCGAATCTTCTCAAGACGTTGTGCATCCAAAGTGTCAAGATACAATCCTTGCTTAGCTAAAAAGTTTAAAAGTGTTATGTATACATTAAATAGTACTTCAAGCAACTAGTGCGTAAAATGGGACTTTACGCACCCGTTCGTGGTCTCACTCATGCTCGACTTACTTACAATATTTTATCTACTACTCTGCGTGAAGTAGGATTCATCGTTTTCAGTGAGTAAAGTAACACTGAGTTCGTGAAGTAAGGTGTGCGTGAAGTAATACGTGAAGCACTTCACGCATAATAGTAGATAAATATTATATTAAGAGAATAATAATATAACTTACAATCTACAGAAATCACACAGGTAGTGACTGCTTCTCCAACTGCATTTCTTGCTTTGCACATGTAAGTACCAGAATCTTCAGGGTAAGCGTACAAAATATCGAGAGCCACATATCCAAAGTCGTATGTAGTTTTAAACTTATGTCCTTGAGGAATTGGTTGACCATCTCTATACCATTCAACAACCATCGTTGGATCGTTTACTGGTGTTAAGGTGGCTTCTAAATGAGCGCTTTTACCTTCAGGTAAATGTTCAATATTCTTCAAAGGTCTTCCGAACTTTGGTTTTTCAGCAATGATTATGTCTTCTCTATCAGTTCGTTTGTAACGTGAGTCATCTTCCAAATATTGTATCTTCTTTAATGCTCCTTCGTGTTGTGTTTCACGAATAATTGATGCACGAGCTAAAAGTATAAGAAAATGATAGAATTTAGTCAAAAATGCTATTCTTAAGTAAAATTATAAAAATTTTCAATTTCAACTTACATTTGACTTCGAGATTTATTGCACTCTGTGCTTGGCCAAGTTTGTTTGTTGCTCTACATGTATAAGTACCTGAATCTTCAGCATAAACTGACAACACATCAAGCGAAGCAAATCCAAAGTCATATGCTGTTCTATATCTATGTCCTGTAGAAAGTGGTTTGCCATTGTGGAACCATTCTACTTTCAAGTTGGAATCTGGGTACGGTTCAATGCGACATTCGTAATGTGCACTTTGACCTTCAACTAAATTTGTTGGACCATTTAATTGAACAGTAAATCTTGGTTTTTCATTAACAACTGTTTCTTCCTCTTCGCGTCTTTGATACTTGCTTGTATCTTCTAATGCTTGTAATTTTGATAATGCACCTTCGTGTTGTGATTCAAATTGCAAAGCAGCTTTAGCTAAGTAATTAAATTATGTACACATGTAGGACCAGACAGTAGATGAAGTTAGTTTATATTAACCTAACAATAGTACATTACGATACGAGTGCGGGAAAGTAGATTTTCGTCTCGTGTGATGTTTACATCCGAGTGAAGCGAGGGTGGAAAGGCACAGGAGACGAGAATCTCTTTCCCGAACATGTATCGTACAGCACTTTTTGATACGACGTGCGGAAAGTTCGATTTTTAGCACACGCTTTTTGCCGAGCGTGCGGGAATTCGAACTTTGCGCACGTAAGTATCGAAAAATATTTTATTTAAGTAAATTTACTTACATTGTACGAACAAAGTAGCTGATGTTACTGCTTCGCCAAGATCGTTGACTGCTCTACAAGTATATGTGCCTGCATCTTCAGGGTTAACGTACTTCATATTAAGAGCAACGTAACCAAAGTCATGCATCGTTGTAATACGATTGGCTGAAGAAAAAATAAAAATAGGTTATAAATTATTCAAAGTGTATAAATATGCATTTTCCAATTTAATGAATATTTAATTAATGTAAATTCTACTTCGTAATTAATCGTTTAATTTCATAGTATCAACAGAACCTTGAACTAAAATACAATAAATTGTATACAATAAATTTTATTTTAGTAACTACGAAAACTATAAAAATTATGAGTAGTATGGTGTAACGAATGAATTTTAATCTTTGGAGTTTCAAGATAGTATATCCTTAATTTACTTTCATAAATATGTTTTCTGTTATAGCAAATAACTTACAGGCTAAAATTGGAACACCGTTACGTAACCACTGAACTTTAAGCTTAGAATCTCCTACAGGAATGACCCGGGCTTCAAAGTGTGCAGCCTGGTTTTCAGCAACTTGCAAATCCTTAATGGGCATTGTGAAAAGAGGTGCTTGGGTAACGCTCTCTTCCTGAACAGTCTTCCGTTGGTAACGAGAATGATCTTCCAGTTGACGTACTTTGTGTAAAGCTTCTTCATTTTGAGTTTCCAAATAAATTGATTTTTTGGCTGAAACATAACATTACATTGTCAACATTTATGGAAAGTTCAAAATCTACAAAAATATTTTTAAATTTATGCGTACAGTGAACTAAAGCAGTTGCTGATGTTATGGCTTCTCCTATTGCATTTCTTGCCCGACACGTATATGTTCCTGCATCTTCTGGGTATGCGTACATAATATCCAAAGCAACAAAACCAAAGCTATTAGTTTCAACGAAGCGCGATCCAGCTTTAACAGGTGAATTGTTATGGAACCATTCAACTTTCATAGTTGTATCTGAAACTGGAATTAATCTACATTCAAAATGTGCACGCTGCCCTTCTTTGATTTCTACATTATTCAATGATGTTGTAAAGATTGGAGCTTGTGTAGTAGTTTCTTCCACATCTTCTCGTCGTTGGTATTTTGATCTATCTTCCAGATAGTGGATTTGCTCAAGACCAGTTTCATTTTGGGTATCTGTCAAAATCTGAGCTGTGGAGCGACAGCTCAATGTACAGGATACTTCATCACTTCCAGCTAGATTGACAGCTCGGCATGTATATGTACCAGAATCTTCTGCAATAAGATCTATTACATCTAAGGCAACATAGCCAAAATCATGAATAGGACGGAATCGATGACCTTGAAAAGAAAATTTTATTTTTTAATATTGATGTACTGGAAAGTCGTTAATTAATATAAAATATAAAATAAATGATAATCACCTATGGTTACTGGACGACCATTTTTATACCATTCTACCTTCAAATTTGAATCTGTTACTGGTTCAAGTTTGCATTCAAAGTGAGCATGTTGACCTTCTCTGAGATTTTCTTGATTCTTAGGGCGAGTTACAAACTTAGGTTTGACGTTGACAACTTCATCAACAAGTTCTTGTCGTTTGTACTTTGACGCATCCTCTAAATATTGGATTCGTTCAAGTCCTTCTGGATGCTGTGTCTCCAAAATTAAATCTTTCTTCGCATGTACTCTTACTGAACATGATGTTACAGCTTCACCAAGTTGATTACGTGCTTGACAAGTGTAAACACCAGAATCGTCTGGATAAACTCCTAAGATATCAAGTGCTACATAGTCAAATTCGTAAGATGGTCTAAATCGATGTCCAGTCTTCACTGGCCTTCCATTGACAAACCAGTCCACTCTCATTGATGCGTCACCAACAGGTTGCAGGCGACACTCTAAATGGACATTTGTTAATTCAACAGTTTCAATATTATGAAGTGGTCGAGTAAATTGTGGTGCTTGCTGAACGGTTACTTCTTCTTGCTGTGTTCTTCGATATCTTGAGGAATCCTCTAACATTTGAATTTGTTCCAAAGACTGTTCGTTTTGAGTATCAGTAACTATGCCTGAACGTCCAATTACACGGACGCAAGATGAAGTATGAGCTGATCCTAAGTGATTAGTGGCACGGACAGTATATTCACCAGAATCAAGTGCACTTGCATGAATTATATCAAGAGCGACGAATCCAAAATCATAATATGTTCTAAATCTTGAACCAACAGTAACTGGTTTACCATTTTGGAACCACTCAACCCGCATTGTCGGGTCTCCCATAGGTTCCAAACGACATTCCAAATGAATATTTTTACCTTCACTAACTGGTGGTGGATCACTTAGAGGTTGTACAAATATTGGTTTGGATTTGGAAATTTCTTCAATATAGTATTGTGGTTCCACAAACTTTGATTCTTCAAATCGTTGTGTCTTTTCATATGCACCATGGTGCATACTGCTTGTATCGATGCTTGAGCGAGCTAAAAAGTAAAGTATTAAATATAAATGGATGCGTAAATATAATGTTTGTTTTAATGTGAAGTACTTACTTTCAACAACCATAGTTGCAGATAACTTAGCTTCTCCTAAATTATTTCTCGCTACAACAGTGTATGTTCCAGCATCTTCTGATCGAACTTGAAGTATATCAATAGCAACATAACCAAAATCGTGATAAGTTTGGATTCTATTAGCAGCAGTGATGGATTTGCCGTTATGATACCATTCAATCTTCATACTAAGGTCGCTCTGTGGTTCGACACGAGCTTCAAAATGAGCTCTTTGCCCTTCAACAATCTTGTTAGTACCTTTTAATGGTCCCAAGAACCTAGGTGGTTGATTAATTATTTTTTCCTCTTCTACCTTGCGTGAGTACCGACTAGAATCTTCCAAAGATTGTATTTTCTGTAATCCACTTGGGTGCTGACTGTCATAAATAATATCATCTTTGGTGATAACACTTAATTGTGCTGTAGTATGCGCTTCTCCAGCACGATTGTACGCACGACATGTATAAATTCCAACGTCATGAATCGTAACGTATTTAATCGTGAGCGCGACATATCCAAAGTTAAAGAACGTTGTGATTCGTGAACCTGAAATAAAAATTTGAATCAACAACAATAATATAATATAAAAGTATTGCTATTTTAATAATTGATAATAATAATATTCTATTTTGAAAGTACATATAGTAAATAAAAATCATTTACGGATCATATTATTTAATATTTACAATTTAATATTATGGATATTATGTAACAAAAAGTAAACAAATTCTTACTAGCTTCAACAGGACGTCCGTCTTTCAACCACTCCACACGGAGCGACGAATCTCCGACGGGTTCGAGTTGAGCTTCATAATGTGCGAAACCGCCTTCTCGGATACTAATTTGATCCTTGATAGGCGTTCTAAATACCGGTGGGGTTATCTTCTCAATCGGCTCTTGAACATATTTTTGATGTGTAGCCTGTTGATAAGCTTCCAACTCTTCGGCAGCTTCGATATATCGTTGTTGCTCGGGGATGCCTAAATCGGCAGTAACAGTAGTACGTGCTGCGTACAAAATTAAAAATTATGTAATAGAACTACAAAATGTTTAAATGAGTTATGCGTAAATTTGTTGAGAAAAATATATCATTTATACCAAAGACACGAAGAGACGCGGTACTGATGGCTTCTCCTAAGCGATTCACAGCCCGTACTGTATAAGAACCTGCATCTTCACCTCGTAGGTGCATAATATTAAGTGAGACGTATCCGAAGTTGAAGATGGTACTGATTCTTGAACCTATAATTCATTATTATTATAAGTATCTATAACTGAATAATTAGTATTTAAAAACATCACATTCCATCCTCATTTTACTTACTGGCTGTGATTGGTCTTCCATCCTTATACCACTCCACTTTCATCGTTGGATCACTAACAGGAGTGAGTTGTGCCTCAAAGTGGGCATTACGTCCTTCCTGCAGTTCTCCTAGTTCCTGGAGTGGTCGGATGAAGACCGGTCGCTGAGAAGAGGTCTCCTCCACGCTCTCCTGTCTTTGGTACTTGCTGTAATCCTCGAGTTGTTGGATATAACGAAGACTGTCGGGGTGTTGGCTAGTTTGTTCGATCGTGGCACGAGCTGGAGCAAAAAGATAATAGGTAAATATTTTGTTATTTTTAATTTGGAAAATATACGCTTTTGATACTTACGTGTCACGCTGAGGGTGGCTCGAGATTCGGCTACTCCGGTTGAGCTTACGACGCGACAAACATATTCGCCGCTATCATCCATGACTATGCTAATTAAGTCTAAGGCAATGAATCCGAAACGGAAAACAGAAGTTGCTCGGGAGCCTGTAAGATGAATTGGTTTTTTTAATAGTAAATTGAAACTAATTAGTAAATGAATAATATTGTAAATTTATTATTGATTTAATACTTACTTGCATCTAAGGCTCTTCCATTAACGTACCACTCCACCCTCATAGTTGGGTCTCCCACCGGTTCGATTCTGGCCTCAAAGTGATTTCTTCCACCTTCGATCTGATGACTATCACGCAATGGTATTATAAACCGCGGTGGTGGATAAGTGCGATCCTCTTCTGATTGAGGTAGATGCGGTTTCGCCCTTTCAACGTGCTTTAGGTAGATCACTTCGGGGCCAGGTGCTGGTCTATAGTGAGAAAAATTTATTCATTTATCTTTAAATTAATTTTATAAATAAATTTTCATAAATAAATAAATGTTAATATATTTTTTATCGATATGATGGAATTTTTTCAAATAAAACACGATTGATATTTTTTATGTAAATGAATTTAAATTTAATTTATTGATGTAAATTATTCATTTATTCTCTTATGCAAATGATTTTTCATTAAAGAAAAAAATATGAGATCTTAAAAAGAAATGTTTGTCGTAATTGTATAAATTATATAGTATTAATAATATTTTTACATACTTATATATAGATGAAGTTTATGGTAGTACTTACTCAGGTTCGATGACTTTCGTCGGTCGGGGTAAGTTCAGGCGTCTTGGTGGTTCGGGGGCTAAATCTTTTGGTGTTTCAACAAATAATCGTGCACGGGTGGCGGTAGAGCCAGCTACGTTTTGAGCTGTACATTGATACCAAGCAGCATCAGTTGTTTTCGCAAATGAAATATCTAAGGTTGAGGCTCCACTGCCATCCGTTGAGATACGCACGTCGGGGCCGGGCGCAATCGGCACGCCATCCTTTTTATGAAAATATAGTTAAAATAAATTATCGAAAAAAAAACATCCAAAAGTGATTACTTTAGAAATTATAAGTATGCTAATTAAAGAAATATTTCTATTACTATTAGAGTGAATTAATATTAATATGATCTATATGTATTTTTATGAAATAATTTACATTATTCATTGCTTTTTCCGTTACGTAATATAGATAAGTTAGTACGGTAAATGAGTTAAATTTTCTAAGACGGTTGCTATTTTCTGAGCGAAGTAGTCATAAATAACATTCTAGTAATCTGAAGATTTGCCAAATTCACAGACATCGTGATATGCTATTTTCTGTTAGAATATAATAAGAATCTTGATTATAATATCAAATTTCACGTGATACATTACGCCTTTTTTAGTAGGCCATTGCTCTAATAAATTTTACTGCATTATTTACAATTTAATATATTTTGGATACTTAGTTTCAGGGGGTGCCATAGCCGTATCATTACCGATCGAGCAATTGACACAGTTTCAAGCTTATTAACAAAACAAAATTCGGTTTCGTACGAAGTTTTTGCAAAAACCACTTGATATTTCGACTTCAAACTTTTACTGGGCGATAGAACGTTCAAACCCATTGCGAAGTGTTCTTTTGATTTTTTGTGATTTTACGTATTTTATTTTTAATAAGCTTGAAACTGTGTCAATTGCTCGGTCGGTAATGGTAGGACTATGCCACCCCGTTAATTACTTATTTTTATAAAACATAATGATACTATACATGTTGTGCGTGAAGTGTGAAAAACATCTAGATCATTATTAAAATATGTGCCATGAGTAATATCTAGACAACGTATGGCTTAGAGATCTGAGCTATATATTGGCTGTTTATAAAATCTGGCTAAAAATATATTGTTTGCATTTTTTTAGCTGGTTTGTTTGTTTCGATTTAGTAAAATACGTTGAAAAATTGTTATGTATAGTTTTATGCTAGTTAAAAATAAGTTTAAGTAATTATACTCAATATTGTTAACTAATATTACACACCTTCTGCCAGGTGATTCGAGGTGCTGGAGTTGCAACAGCTCGAGCAGAGAAAATGACTGGTTCACCCTCCTTTACTGTAGTAGTAGTGAACCTTTCGACGAATTTCGGGGCTATGACTTGTTCCTTTTCTATTACATTCAAATTGCACTGGAAGGATGTTTCACCGGCTTTGTTACGAGCGACGCATGTGACGACACCATTATCAGATCGGCTTACGTTTGTTATCATGAGCGAATTACTGCCGGATTCATTGACTAAAATTTTGTGCGTTGCGTCATTAGCTACAGGATAACCATTGATATACCATGTAACTTCCGGGTATGGTCTTCCAGTTACCCGACAATCAAATCTGTATAAAATATATAGCAATTCGTTTTAATTTCATACTGGCAAAACTTCACTTTCAATGATTTTAAAGTAATTGAAATATACCTTGTCATTTTTCCTTCAGTGACATCGCGATCAGTGCAGGTGCGAACGAAATTCGGTGCGAGAATCTTTCCACTTTCAGTAGACAGATCTGGGGTAGGATCAGATTGGAAGGTTGTTATTACTTCTTTAGAGGTTTGTGTCGATTGAATTGGCACATGGTCAACTTGGTCGCTAGATTCGACGGCTAAGTACGCTGAACTAACTGTACAGCCTTGTGGGTTCTCTGTCAAAAGAGAATAATGTCCACTATCTTGAGAAGAAACACTACGAATCTTCAACTGCGCTTGCTGATTTGAGTATACTGTTTGAACATGCGACGATTCGCGCAGACGTTGACCATCTTTAAACCATGTTAACTAAAATATAATGAAATGCAAAGATACATATTAGAGCTACTCACAGATTTGTAGATGGATATGATGTATGTTTTTTAATAGTACAACGTCATTTTTTCGTAAACATTCTTAAAAGTTACATGACGAACAACTACTATTATGAATACATTAGTATAAGACGAAATTCGTATATTTACCCTTGGTTTTGGATTTCCTGCTATCTTCGCAGAGAATACCGCTTCGGAACCTTCGGTGATTTTCGAGCTTCTAGGTTTCTGCGTAATTTGGGGTGGTGCAACCGGTCCGAGATTTCTATCAACCGACGTCGTGATCTGCGAGTCAGACTCGCCCACGTAGCGACGGGTGATCGATTCACGGAACTCCGTCTCACGCAGAATCCTGTACTCGAAGGTATCGACCTAAAGTAATACAAGCGTTATAATTATAAACTTGTTATTTAAAATTTCATTGAGTTATATAATTTTATTATTTTAAAAATGTGTTTCAATACCTTAAAGTCCTCAGTGGTAACGGTGGTGCCATTGGTGTATTGTTTCTCGACTTGATAACTACGTGAATATTCTTTCCTATATCCCGCTGGTTGTTGTTGGGGAGGTGGTCCAAATCCTTCTGGTTGAATATACACTGAGCAAATACCTTCTCCTACAATAATATCATAATATTATCAATTCATTAGAGTAAATGCTTAAATTAAGAATTAAAATGAAAATATTGATTAACACAAAGAGCAATTTTACTAACCATACTGATTTTTGGCATGACAAGTGTATTCCCCTTCGTCTCCTGGGCCAATATTATTTATTTGAAGTGTAACATTGCCGGTTCTCTCATCGTAAGACATACGAATCTTCGATGTGTCAAGCAGAGGTGCGCCTTTGTGAGTCCAAGACACAACGGGTTTTGGATTCCCTTTGACGCGACCTTCGAACACGGCATTTCCGCCCTGTGCAAACCTTGCATTTTTGAAAATTTGCGCGAAAACTGGTGGCGATGGATCACCTGGTCTACCCGTAAATCTGAAACAATGAATAAAATGAGGTTACTCGAAATATTCATTTTCTTTGTTTTAAAATATTTTGTGACAGGTTACTGATTAAAACAAATTACGTTACTTAAAGATACTTACGCTGGTACTGTAGGCGTTGTTTGTACGATCATTTCGCCTTGTACTGCAAAAAAAAAGAAGAAATTAGTTACAAAGTTAGTTTTAAAGTATTAGCTATGATATAAATAACAAAATCACAAAATTCCAAAAAATGAATGAATTTAAAAAATATTTTAAAAAATTTTACATGAAAGCAAAAATGTTATTTATAATTATAGAAATGTCTTTTTTCCCCTTTAGTCTATGTATTTTTAATGTAACTAATTCAACTCATGAGCAATTTCTTGTCTTTGTATATAAATGCCCTATAACAAACTGCTTTATCAAAATTCACTTTCAGGACATAATATTTTAAGTTGTAAAAATATTTATAGATAATATTAGATTTATAATACATTCAGAAAATTCAAAGAATCAATACTTCTTTAAAACATGACTTTAAGATTTTAATACTTTACATTTTCTTTTAGTAAGTATTATAGTTGTTTGAACTATATGTAAAGATTACACGTATTTAGAAACGGTTAACTGAGATGGAGAATATTGAATTTCATTAACTATACGTTTGTTCATAAACTAACATAATTAGATAATACTACTTAACAAAATTACTATTTACTTAAATTATAATATAAATTATATATGTAAGTTAAATAGTTTTGATGTCAAAACATAACAAGTCATTCTTAGATCTTGTGTGTATTACAAATACCTTCGAACAGAAACAAAATACAAAATTAATTTGTTCTAAAGTTATCAAAATATTTTTAATATGCAAGAGGTATCACTGAAAAACATGTTCTTGCTACTAAAACGCATACAGTATTAAAAAAAGAAAAATAAATAATATGTCACATAATTATCGTTTGTATGTTACACGAGCCACGTGAATATTCTACGTGTATTATCATAAAAGGAGGAATGAAAAAAGGGGTGAATATCTCTATTTGAAAATGGAAAATCGTTTTATACATATTTATATTAAAAACTTATTTCTCTATATATAAAAAATAAAATCTAATGTATTCAAATAATTTTATTTTGAATTCGGTTTCATTTTTCATCAATTTGTAAAACATTCAAGCGTTCTAAAAATGCTGCCACTAGCTGTTGCCTTTCAAGTAGGCTTATAACGTGCAGCCTATAAATCTGTGTCGCTCCAAAACTGTAAAATACTAAAATAAAACGTCGACAAGAATCACGGCTTAGTGAAAATCGGTCGTATGCTTGCGAGGGGAGAAAAAAGAAAACGCATTCGCCCACGTGGACTTCGCGGTTCTGCATCCGGACGCTTGTGGGTGTGCTTCTCTCTCTCTCTCTATCTCCTCTCTCTCCCTCTTTATTTCTCTCTACCTTAGAAATATAGATGCAGCATAATTCTTCAACGGTCGTAGCTCCCCCCCCCTCTCTCTCTCTCTTTCTCTCTCTCTCTTAGAAATATAAATGCAGCATGTTTCTTCAACTATCGCAGCTCCTCTCTCTCTGTCTCTCTCTGTCTCTCTCTCTGTCTCTCTCTCTGTCTCTCTCTGTCTCTCTCTGTCTCTCTCTCTGTCTCTCTCTGTCTCTCTCTCTTTTTCTCTCTCCCTCTCTTTCTCT
>UXGD01002809.1:0-23560 GCA_900474315.1 Torymus auratus | reverse complement strand
GTCCGCGTGAAGCGAAGGCAGTAATCAACCAAGAAATAATCGACTTTACTGTCTTATTGCTTATAGTACTTTCTTTTTGACCCTGCTATAACCACTTTATTGGATTGAAAAATAGGAATAATGAAAAAGCGGTGAAGAAGACAGAAAGGTAGAGGAATTGGAGAAATATTACTTTTTGCGAGAATAAGGTACCTTGCCCCCGCATATGAGATTAAAGTAAATTTACGGGAATAACACACCAGTGGTCAACGCCTTTGAAGTTTCTTACAACAATCATGCAGTGGCAAAGTCTCTATAGTTTCAAGCTGCGATACAGTGTACTTTTACAGATCGAACAGCATGTTTTTCACCGCGAAAAGTCTAGAGAAGCGTTGACGGAGGGAGAACTTTTATTCCCAACGTGTACAAAGTGTTTTAAAGCGACGAACATGCTTTCTCGATAAGCCGCCACAATTGTAGAAAAGAGATGGGGTGTCAGAATGTAAGATTGTTGAATAATTAATTAAATAATTGAAAAGTTTGTTCGATATGGGTTGATGCGTATTATGTTGAATTTGCAATGTGACCACAATAACATTTTTGGTTTAATTTTTGTTTTTAAAATTTATTGTTAGTTATCCAAAATCTATCACCATATTAATAAATGTTGCAAGAAACTCTTATGCTGTAAAAATGAACCATACGAGAAATGTTTAAAAATAATTTAAAGATCAATTCAATGTCACATCTTGTGTATCTTTAAGGAATGATGGATTTGTTGTCAGCAAATTTATTCGTGATATGCTTGGTGGGAGCAATGAGTTGCTAGGTACCGAAAACAAAAATGATAAAAAGTTCTGCTAAAAATTACGGCATGCGAAACGCGCGTATAGAGTAGACTAAGTATAGTATTTTTAAAATTTGAAAACTTGATTATTTCAATTTCATGCTTACTTATGAACTGTTCGAGTCACAAAAGATGCTAATCGGAGAACAGATAAAAAAATCCTTTACGATTGCCGTTTCCGTGAGAATAAAATCCTCTCTAGATAACGGGAAGTAAGCAGAGGAAAAAGACCGAAACCAGCAGTATTCCATCGCGCCTATCTGAAAAGAAGAAGAAGAACCGATCGAGAATAGGAACACTGTCCCTCCCGAGGCTTGTCTCGTACTTCCCCTTGGATTTATTTGAGAGCCACTTGAACTTGCGTGTTTGCTTCCGAAAACCGAGAGGGATTTGGTTTTGAGATTTATTATATTTTGACCCAAATTGAGAAAATATGGGCCTATCTTACCGATAGTATGATTACTCTTACGTTAAGTAGTTTTGTGTATTGCATAAAATGTAATACTATTACATACTGTTAATTTATGTGACCGAATTTGTGCTAATAAAAGGGATGTGAAATTCTGCCCTGTGTTTTTATATCTAAGCTACAAAAGTTATATAATGCTAGTCTTGAAATAAAGTAATCAACTTACTGTCTTAATTAGTCTGTGTGAAATTTTTTAAGCGTTCGAAATACAAATTTCTGTTACTGAACTGATGTGACTTAGCGAAGTAAGGGCAGCACCTCACCGGCGTCCATAGCTCTCATTACTCCGGAGGGCAATATACAATTTTTTCGTATGCCTGGTGGGAAGTTATATATTTGTGCTTAATTTCTGATTTCAGCGTGGAAATCGTCACATAACCTCACTTCTAGAAACTATGACACCTATGCTCGCTTCGCTTGAGCCACAAATCTCTGCAGGCGGCACTAGCCAGAAAAAAGTAGACTCGCGAACGTAGGTGTCGCAGTTTCTAGGTGTGAGATTATGTGATGTTTGGCATGCGGAAAATAATTATCTTTATAATATAAGTATTCTTGTAACATCTACTTTAAATTTGATGGCTAAATAAAATCAATATCAATAATTGCTTACACTCTTATAGTTTCTCGAAAAGTTGAAAAATCTAACCCCAATAACTTGGTCCCAGCCAAAGCTGCGCTCACTATGCTGTTGGGGCTTACCGCCCAGGCACCAACAGATAGAGAAAATTCGAAAAAGCCAGAGAGATGGAGAAAGAGAGGAAGGGCCGATTTCCTACAATATTCCCCGGAGGCTCGTGGAATCAGATACACCGTGGGGGCGTCGAAAATCTACAGCAGCTTTTCTTGCTTTCTCTTTCTCTCGCCTGCGTTATCTATTCAATATGCCCCCATTATTCGGTCACCGATAAGAGGCTATACTGGCGGTGTGAAAAGAGATATAGGGATAAATATCTTTGCCAAGTGTTTCACGCACGACGCACCTACACTCCAGGGAGGGGCGCGATGGTTGATAACATAAGCAAGTAGTAAAATGCATGCTGCACTTGATGCTCGACATCCGTCTTTTTCTTTATAAGAGAAGAAGAGAAAAGCTAGGCGTTTGATGTAGATTTGTTATTTTTGTATACACCACTGAAAATATCTTCGATGATTCAATTACAAATCGAGCGAAAAAAAAACACAAAAATTTCATCGAAAAATGCAACACCGTATTTCGAGTTGCAAAACCACCTTGACGAAAAGCCACATAATTTCAACAAATAATGCAGCCATATCGTAGCGGAAAACTCGAACAAACGCTCGGGAAAATACTTTCGCGCCGAAGTAAAAGTGGCGCGCACGTGCGCTCAAGTTTCGCGAAAGTGTGGGGGACGTGGGGGGTCGAAAAGGAGGCGAGCGAGTGTGTTGGATTTGTTGGCGGTGTGTTGAACAAATGATTGGGAGCGGGAAAACTTCGCGTGGTTGCTCGGAAAAGCGCGCGTGCGCTCGCTCGTCTATTCTTATACTTGCCGGCCGCGTTCTTTTTCCCTCGCCTTTCTCACTCGCTCGACTTTTGTTCGCGGTCTCGCTTCTTTTATTTCGTTATCGAGTAGGGTTTCGTTCACTTCGCCGCTTTATTTTGTTGGTTTTCTTTTCGTTTTTTCAAAGGAGTCGTTTATTTTACAGGGGGCGAGAGCTGGTAGATATGTTAACCGACGGTTGGCAAACTGCTTGTCAATTTTTAAATTAAAAACGTCACATTATGATTATACTGCTATTGTCGACGAATCTGAATAACTACTTATATATTTGAAAATATAATACTATGTAGATGCTTATTATAGTTCCCTTAGAATATAATCATAGTTTTAAATAGTTTCAATTAAATTTGGATGTTAATCTTAAGTAGAAATGCCAACATTTAATCAGCATGATAACCAAGAAAGTTTGTTTATTTTCTTCTAGAGTGGGAGTGATAATTTTTAGTTTTCGTTTAAGATCGGATAAAAAATTAACAAAAATGTAATGTGAAGATTGAGCATCTATATCATGTAGGCAGACTAAGGAGAATTTAGCCAATATTTCCCTTGGTGATAATTTAATTAAACCGTCTATCTGAAAGAAGATTTTTTTTTTTTGTCAACATACAATGCGTCCAGACATTTGGAAATGTGGTGTGACCTACGTATACTTTTTCTTGAGACAGAAATTAAAGTTTCAACCCTCAAATTGACTATGGCTACACGAAAGCGAAACAATACAATCATTCTGTAATTATTGTCTCGCTCTTGGAAATTCTTGAAAATCACTCGAATATCTCGTTAGTAGATTGTCGTCAGCAACTATCTAAGTTTATTGAGTTATGATTTATGATTAATTTAGTTGAATGCAGCTAATGGTAGATTTTTTGTAAGTTGTCAGTCTTGAAGCTAATGGCCAAATTACTACCCATGTGATGTTTATTATTTAAGGTTAAAAATAATAAAATAACACCATTTTTCAGTCAGTATCCGACGTTTCGAACATTTATTACATGTCCTTTTTCAGGAATCTAATAAATAACAACAACGATTTTTAATTCTTAGTTATGATTATTTCGATAAATTATTATGATTAGAAAATGATTAGTTATTTTTACGATAAGATTCTTTACATTCTTGACACCACAATCGTGATATTATATTGAAAACTATATATAAATATTGTATTGATTATTGTCTTGAATATAGTGGCAAGACAATACAATATCAAGGTTAATCTTGCTATATTGTGCAGCCCTACTTTTCTTAATGGAGCCACTTCATCCCTGTAGATAATATATGTATCGGTTTTGATTTAATAACAGTTTTATCTGCTGTTTTACTCTTCATAATTATTACATTACAAAATGATTACACTTATAGAACTCCCAAAATTACTTCCACCAATAATTAAAATCTCATCAACATCAAAGCACTCGTTGACTTTTCCACAAAGCACCTCTCACTCCAAGCCACGCGATCTCCCGAAGAACTTATATACGCATTGCGAGAAGAAAGCGAGCCGCGCACGTCCTCCCAGAGGATATGAGAGAGACGTATTGAGCCCCGGTCAAACACACAAACGGCCCGACCGATGCCCGAAATATTATGTTTCGGCAAACAGACGAAAGTGGAATACAAATACGCGTGCGAGCTGGGGAGACGCCGCGTTGTATGCCTGCGTCTCGTGAACGCTCGCGCCGCGCGGATCTTTTTTATCCTTTCGACTGTGGGTGTAGCAAGAGAGAGAGAGAGAGAGAGGTGCTTTCGATGTACGTCGTCTCGTTCTCGACTTGTTGTCGTTTTCAATCTCTTCTTCGGCTGAGACATGATACGTGCTGCCGTGAATGTGTATATGGTAGTACAGCGTTTGTACAATATAAAATTAGCAGCATCAATTTTCGTTTTGTGGATAATTTTATTCTAGAATACGCTTAGGTATTCACCTATGTATGTTTCAAGCCAAATGCAGTGAAAATCGCTAAAAAAATGATAATGTTCTTTGAAGGTATGTACAACGTCTACTTGAAAGATATATAAAAATTCCTGCATACATCTGCAACGACCGTATTTACTTTACCTGTGCTTAGCTACCATATATGTCAGAGTCAACAATAAAATGCGGTAGTCCTATGCTCGAACCAGCGCCGTGCGCAAAAAAAAGTCTTACCTCGCCATTTCGATTGCGCTCGTCAGCACTCGAGATCAATTAAGCGATGCAGAATACATGTCGGAAAATATGTACATTGTGTAGTAGCCGTAACTACCGGTGGCGGCAGCGGAGAAAAGCACCGAAGGACATTTCGGTAACCATTATGTTACATTTCCATTACCGCGTGTATATATACATATATGTGTACTCGCCGAGAGTAACCGGTTCTCATGTGGAGACAAATACGTATAATGTAAGGGTATATATACGCGGCAGTCCGACAAATCTATACCTGCTGTATGCTCTTTCTTGTCCGTCCCACTCGCGAGACTGTAAAAATGACAGCTCGTCAATGATTTATGAAAGAGTGATAAATCAGAGAGGAGCAGGAAGAAAGAGAGAGGGCAAGAGGAGACGAACACTGTTTGTAAAACAATTTTGTAATGAGATCGTAAAGTTGACAGTGGCTTCAGGAGTACGGACTACCTGATGAAGGATGAGGCCAAAGTATAAGCTTATATAGAGCGAAAGATTTGTGACCTTGGCTACGCAATTAGTTATCGTTCGACGCAAGCATGCGTTTTTTTCGCAGCTACGAGCACCTCGCTTATATTTATTAAGTCAGTATGATTTTTGTCCGTGTTAACAGAAAAATTGATTTATGTCAGGCAAGAGTGCGTAAAAGCTCAAGAATGCACTTTGCTTCGTACGTTTGTATACCTGTCAGTCGTGGTAGCTTTGATAGACATAAAGTGGCATTCTGCATTCGAAATTAGCAAGCACCTGCTGTAAGCTTACATACGCGAATAAGAAATGCTCGAAATGAATTATTCTTCGTAGTATCATTTACAAATTGCATGAGAAGCTAATTAATGCTCACTTTTATACGTATATAAGAAATTTAACAGTACATGAAGGTATCTCTTTATCGTTTAAATTTTAATGGCAAAGTGCTTACTAAATAACGCAATAAATAAGTATACGTCCAAAACAATAACCTGCGGGCAGTGCCAGAGCATCGTGTGAGTGTCACGCGGAGGTCTATATATACGAGGGCGGGAGAAAAGCGCCCGAGGCTTTTGGGGGGCGGCCCGGGCGATAATTAAGCCGCGACGCGCGGTTTGTCGCGCTAATGAGGAGATTATCTTAAGGGCGAGCGCGAGCGTACACGTATACACCCATTGGTAACAAATATATGTGTACATGTGTGTGAGAAAGGGAGGAAAATCTTTTTTCGTAATGAAATTAATTTACTTAATTGCCGCGCGCTTACGAATCAATCGTAATCTCTTTTAATTATCATTCGGTTTGTATTTCCGGGGATTCTTCGCTCGCTCGACTCGCGTGCGACTTTTGGCTTTGTTTCCAATGTAGGTGCATTGTTGGGTATAAAGTGATGAGGATTTTCTTAATTGTGGAAAATGCGGAATTGGTTTAAGTCGGTTCTGTGCAACAGTGAATTTAGAGAGTTTCTATTCGTGCTTTTCCACAATTGAATTAAGTATAAGAGTACGGCTCGATTTCGAATAACATTATTAGAAATCATATAGGTATATACCTCCAGTAAACGAAGTGTCGCAACGACTTGTCGGATAGACAGCTGCATTTTTTATGTCTAAAGACAATAGTTAATGATATAGCCTTTAAAAACACCGGATTAATCATTGATTTGGTCAAAGATTACCCCCGTAAACAATTTTTCGCCTGAAGTGAGATCGAAAAGAGTACTAACCAAAACGTGTAGAGCGCGAATTTTTAACTAATAACAACCTTTCCGTTTTTTATTTTGATTAGATTAAGCTTGAAGAAAGTAGAAAGAAGCTGTGAAGTCTAACAGCGTTGGCGCGACGTCAGCGACGCGCTTCGGCAACGTTCGGATAGATTCGCCGCTCGTATACAGTTCGTGCGTTGTCATGTGACCACGCGATGACGTCGCAGCTGCATGGCTGTACCCCGCCTTTCTTTCTCTTCCGGTAAATTTATCAAGTTGAATGGTATCATACACAAAAAAGTGATAGCTCATTCTTGTGTAATATTTTACCATATATCAAAAATGCAACTGTTTAACAGACGAGTTGATTTCATCCCTTCGTTTACTGAATTTTTACCCTGTTCTATATAAGTATCCAAGATAATAGCGTCATTTTCGCGTAGATGACGCGCGTCCCCCCACTCCACCGGTGTCAGCGCAGAGCGCATGCGAGTGCCTACAGTGGCGGCGGCTTTTGGGACTACCGAGGTCCAAGTAAATTTTATGGAGGAATATGGGCCTACAATCAGGATTTGGCACTCTTTCTGAGCGGTCGCTTCGGTATACCAGGAAAATATGGAGTTACTCAAGTTAGAAGGAAGGATGAAAAGTTTCCAGGCTGAAAAGTTTCCGAATGTTGGACGAAGGACCTCCTTGTTGCATTGAAAGGTGCGCCCCTGACCGGTTCGTTCGGTGGTCAGTAAGCAAGACAACCAGTGTCTTCTCCGTATAGCTTCCTTAATCCTCTGGCGCCGCCCGTCAACAGAGAACGTCACTTACTTTGTTTTGGGCATTCTTCCTCCCTCTTTCTCTCTCTACTCGTCATGAAATCTCCCTAACGTGTGATACTCGGTCAACCTGTCCCGTAAAAACATCATTTAAATGATGATAAAGGAAAATTCCTGTGATTCAATTAAAAAATCACTATTATATTAAACGGTACTGTGAAATGCATGCTGCAAAAATTGGCGTTGCATCTTCTTGATAACATAAACTGCTGTGAAATTAGAAATTTGACGCTTTATTCAATAATTTCTTTGAACAATCAACTGTTGTAATTCACGCGAATTATTTCTATTTTTACCTAGGAAGTATAATAACCTTGAGCAACACACATCGCTATGATTTTCATAACAGACAAAATCATCATCGCTTACCAAACTATTAAAAAAATCCGAATACAAATCTCCTCAAAGCATCAATCTCATCCCTCTCTCCATCGATCACGTCAACCCCATCTCCGTGCGCTCGCACAATCACCGCGCGAATAAGTTTCCTCGCTTATACCTATATATACCTCGCACCTCGCGTCATCACGTATACGCTCGCCGTCCCATCGCCGCGCATAGTTCAACCCCCGCCGTCGATATCGTCCAACCCCGCGCACACCCATCATACCGTCGATCGTGGCACGCATGTCGAATGAGCTGCTCGCGCGCGAGGCATATCTGCGCGTCGCGACGCGCGCTATTAATTATACGAGCCCCCCACGCAACACCGACAGCAGCTCTATGTCTCTCCCTCACGTGCGAGAATCGTTTTCGCGTTATTAAGTCGCATTCCGGCGCGTGCATAGATTTTGCCACGCGCGGTTCCGCGGAATCTGCGCGCCGCGCTTTGTGCGCGTTGGAGAGGTATATATAGGAGGGGAAGTGTATTAAATCTGGGAGAGGAGGATTTCTGAATATGGAGGAGCGGGCGCGCGTGATTTGCCGCGGGGATTTTTTTTTCTCTCTGTGGGTATTGAGAGGATCGATATAGGGAGGGTTTATGAGGTTGCGCGGGTGTGCATTTAGAGAATTATTTACGTGGGAGGGAGAGGGGAAGGTTATTCACACTTTATTGGAGGATTTAATTTAGAATTTGTTTTATTGTTTGTATATATAATAGTTTTAGCAAGGGAAATTATGAAAATCGTGATATTTAATATTCTTGAAAGTTTTATGATTGGTTACAATAAGTATAATGTTAAAATTTCAGTGCTTGAGGCAATATTTACTCACTTTTGTTACTTTGATAATAAGAACTTATTTTATGAAAAGGATTTTTAAAAATTGACGATGGAAGTTTTATATTTAACAAACCGATAAAGTGCCTCTTTTTATGCTGAATGAATCATCAATATATAGTTTCACTGTACAGTGGCGCCATCCAGCAATATACGTATAGTACAAACTGCAAATATGTATTTGACTTATACACATCATAAAAACAACATTAAAATCTTATAGGTGAAAATAAAGTTATTTAGAACTTTTCTAATGCAAACTTCATTACATTCTAATCGTTTATAACTACGCATGATTCGTTAACAATATTACTGATCAACAGAGATTATAACTCTATTATTTTATTCACCGACTTCTTTAATAATAGATAGAATAAAAACTTTAAACTCTATTATACATATAACAGTTAGCGCCTGTTATTCAAATGATTGAATTTATACTTTGATTCAATGCATGTGATGTTATATATCTATTCTATTTCTATAATTTAAACCAGAAAACCATGCTGTTTAATAATATAACCTAGTATACTACATATTAGAAAAACGATATATATTATAAGAATTATATACCTTAAATAAAAGTGATGACAGCCTGTAGTCACACTTGTCACAGTTTACTATCCGCTTTCTCTTACAGGAAATCGTTCCGACGGCAATGCACGTTCCATCTTACTTTTCATTATAGCTGCCACCAGTGCTGTTGTCCTTCCAATCCACTGTCAATTCATTCCTACACACAGCTCTTCTTACAGAGTACCACATACGTCTCACTGCTTTTTTCACATTATGACAAAATTATTGTACACATCGCGAAACCGCCTGTTTTCACCCGAATATACTCTGCACCTTCTCGAAAACACATCCCGCCCGGCGTGTAAGGATCGGACCGACTGAGGTGCACCCCGGGGCCGCGGCCGATATGCCTCGAGTTCGAAGGCATATAGCAAAGAAGAGAAAAAGAGTGAAAGAGAGAGAGAGAGAGAGAGACGGCTGGGTATTTTTCTGGCCTCCCTCTCTCTCACTCTTCGTCCGTCGGTATCTTAATGACAGTCCAGCCGGGCGCTCGTTATATACCCTATACTCGCCTATCTCCCGTTCGTAAATCGCCGATCGCGCGGGGCGCCGATCATCCAGCGCTAATTGCTCCCAAAGTTATTTATTTCGCGAGGAAGGGAGGGGAGAAAAGCGTATTTTTATATTCTCCGCTGTAAATTTTTATTGCAACGTTGCGTCGTGTAATTATTTCAAGGAGCCGGCGCGTATATATACATGAGTTTTTCTATAGAGAGACACGGCGGTTTGATATGCGCCGGGGGTACGGCGCATAAATCGTTGCTCGGCCGGCGTTAATTAAGGAAAAGCCTTTTTAACGTGTGGTAATTATCGCGCCGCGGCCGTTCGTGAGGTTGTAATGATGTATTAATACGTTAGCTGGCGTAGTTTGTTGCGTGGAAGTTATGACGAATTGGTATAGGGGTCAAAAAAATGAGTATTTTAATGAGATAATTAATTAGACAGATGTTGCAGAGAGGTCGCCGAATATATTATCAATATGTTACATAAATGTTATTTTTATCAGTTCTATTAATTTATAAAAGTATCGTTTATATGTATATTAGGGAGTAAAATTTTAATTCATTAATATATAAGTGTATGTAAAAGCTTTTACATTTCTCGAAAAAGTTGGTATCGATTTTATTAGTTTTCTTTACCGGTATACCTGACAACAAGTTGATTATTTTAATTCTGCTTATAACGCCCTAGAAACCTTTTTTTACGAAATATCATTCTTGTTCGACGAAACGACAAATCAAAATGAAATTCTTCAACCGGCCAAAAATAATCTATAATTTCACATTACACACATTATTTAACATATACTGTCAAACTGCGCCCATCAAATTAACGGCCTAATTGAAATAGATTATCCGTCGAGCTGCAAAAGCTCTGCTCGAAAGAAGATAATAATTCAAATAATAATTTCGCCCACATGCGCCTGGGCAGGCAGGGCATTATACGCTTTAATTGACGAGCGATTAATTATGCGCGCGCGGGCGCGCGAGGCGTCGTTATATTTGATGCGCGCGCGTATTATATATATATACGTCGATACGATACGTGACGCGCATCCGCGATCCCATATATATCCATCCCGATTAAAACGAAGCCCAAAAAATAATTTAATGTAATAAACCATCGGCCGCGACAGGGGACAATGCAATTCTCACATTGTAACAGACCGTTTTGTCGTTGTGCATATATATGTATATAAATGCACGCGTACATGTATATATATATATACGAGAGCTCCGTGCGATCGGTGCAGGGACTATGGGTTTTTGCCCCCAGGACCACGAGTACTTTTATGTGTGTATATATGTATATCTGCTCTCGATCTCGCATTAATTATACGCGCGCTCGAGCAAAAATGGCGCGTAATTCGCATGCGAACAATGTGAGACGCGAGGAAGAGAAAGAGAGAGGTATACGCGTGCGATGATGGAGTCGAGGATGAGATTTATTAGAGGAAAGAAAATAGAGGCAAGTGATGTTAGCTGGTTTTTAATAGCGAGAGGTTCTCATGTTATGTATTTAAAATGAAAATTAAAGTTCTTTATTGCGTTGTAGATTGATTTGTTAACTTATTAAATTAAAACTGAAGGGATGAGTTATCTTTCATAACATTATTTTATATTATATACCAGAAACTGTCGGATGCGATTGAAGTTGTTTTCTCTTTTATTTTTCATTAGTATTTTTTGGGTTTTCGATTTTTCATTATATAAATTCAATGTTGCATTTAGACTGTTGAAGTGTCATTCGATAAAACTGATAAAAATAAGAAGAAATTTTAAAAAGTCGAAACCAGCAATTCCATACAACCTAAATATTATTCCACTCTACGATCCGATTTGATATATAATCTTCTATTTGTATAATACTTAGAAAAGGTATGAAATAAGTATTATCGAATAAAATTCATTTAACAATCTATCAACTTTATTATTCATATACATAACTACCGAAAATTGAAAATATATCCTAATCGCGTCAATATCAACTGCAAACCAAGCGCATAAGAAATTCATGTCATGTAAAATTTCTTCTCGTTAATTCTTCGAAAAATTACGAGCCCCGACAATGCCAAAATATCGCCGCATAATGAACCTCTATTATGCGCAAATAAACCACTCGAGGCAGCGCGCAACACAGCGAGACCACAACAAGTATATGAAGCAAAAACAGTATTCGAGCAGCGAGGCGGTGACGGGAGAATTGACGGCGCGACTCCTTACTCGTCAGCCGGTGCGTCGGGCGCGTGTCCCGCCGCGCCGCGCGGGAATGTTATCGCATTGTATCGGTCCGTGTTTTCATTACCATTTTGTTTCGCCGAGCGCGCGAGAGCATCGCGGAAAAAGCCATTTGATTTATCGCATTCCGCGCGCTCTCCCGTCTCCTAGGAAGTAAATGCTTATTATATATATACACGTGTGTGCATATTTGAATGCTGGTCGGCTTTAATGAGCGTTGGATACATTATTGGTATAATACTCGGAGGAAAAAGTCTTGGGTCAGCGCGTCTTTTGCATGTTGATTGTGACTTTTTGAGAGGTACATGATGTTTCTGAAGGGAGAAAATAAAATGAGTGCGCGGTTAAATATTTTCCGTTGTCTAATTGGGTGTCGATTTTTGTGAGCAACATATATTTCCATATTTCTTACACGAGAACAAGTGTAGTCTTTCGTTCATTTCTCAGATTAATAGCAACCTTAAAATATAATTATTATACAAATATGATAATTATTATGATTTCTTCTACAAATTTATTATCTATACTTTGAAAAAAAAAGTTTCTCATTAACTTATACACCTACTTAACGTTTCGGCAATATTTATTTTTCAAAATAGAAAATATAGTTAGAGTCCAGAACGGTTTATCTAAAAGATACTTTTATATACGTATGAACTTAACACTTGCACAGTACGCAACCTCACCCCATCAGCAGAGTAATTAAGACATCCCGAGGAAAAGAGCAACGTCAACGGCGACTCTACTGCTATGCTGCTATACAACTCGCTTCCCCCCACGCTCCAACTTTAAAATCCTATCAGCCGTAATGGGGATCGCCTTGCTGACAAATGTAAGCGCGCCGAGGGCTCGTGTGCCCATTTCGTTTAGCTCAGAGCCCGCTAATGCCATTAAAAATTCAGTGATCTTCAGGGCGCGACGCGCGCTCGGGAAAATTGGTTAAACGTAACGGGATTCCGTTCGAGGGGCCGAGTATATGGACTGCGAAACGTGTTCCCTTTTTTTTTGGCGAAACTTCGCGTCTGATGTATTTAGGCGAGAGCCAATTTTCCGCTAAATAAGGCCGTACTTGCGATTAATTTTTAGTTTGCGAATTGGGGGATTCTTTTTTTGTTCACGAAGTGTAAGCTTGTTAGAGAATTCGCGAAAAAGCTTTCAAGTTGAATTTGCAAAAAAGTGTAATCAAACGAATTTTCAAGAACGAGTTGGGTAATTGGGTAACGAAAATGTTAATAGAATTTCGAATAATTACGGAATTAAATGATCAGGCTTATTAAGTTTTAACCTACATAAACTGCGCAAAGTAAGAGAAGGATGCATTATTCATGGATATAATGGAAAGGGATCCCGTTCTCTTAAGACCTCGCTAAACGAAGAATCAACCCGAAATCACTATAATCAAACTTCTTATTTTTTCGTAAAAATGTAATATTATTTCCGCTACGGTTTGACTAATCGGCCACCGGACCCATGCGCGGCACACTATACACTTATGTCCTATAATAAAGATCGGGGAAGATAGGGATAAATGGCGAAAGAATGGGGTCCAAAGGAAGCGGAACAAAAAAGGAAGGAGCAAAACGAAAAGGGCGACGCGAAAAAGAGGCAGCCGGACTTCCAGGCGTCTACTGAGCATAATGCGATCGAGCGATTTCGGCCCGACTATAAATATTATCGGCATTTCTCTCTCTTTTCCCCCTCTATGTCTCTCTCTCGCTCTCGCTTGCTTTGTATGTCAGGGTATAAAAATAACCGAAAATATGTTAGAGTTGCCACGTATGCATGAGATATGTGTGTTGCGAATAGATTTGTAAGATTACGGGATGACAATGTACAGAGAATAACATTGATGATTTGAATAACATTGAAAGTCATTATTAGGTAATATGATTAATGTAAATATTGCGAATTCGATGTAACACGTTACTATTTGCTTATTGTCGTTGATTGAGTGAATTGTACAGCTTTTAAATGATTCAGAAATATATTTTGATACATTCCAAACTAAGGCTGCATTACCTTAGTACTTTAATCATATATTCTATCATTCTTCAAAGTTTTAAATGGAAATGCCAAAGCCTACAATATTGTCACTTAAACAAAACTTCTAACTTATTTGTAAATTTTATTCAACCATGATTATTTAAACACTTTGGAATATCAATTTAAAATTTTTTTAAGAATATAAAAGTCACCGGTATGAATGATAATTCTAATAAAATTCATCTTACATGCTTTTTGACAACGATTATAATTCACGAAAATCAAACGCACATTCTTTTTTCTATTTATATGAGTGTAAATATAATGTATATCTCTATCCTCATCTAGTAAAGTAAAACCTACGCTTCAAATAAAAGCAAAACAGTTTCTTTGCTCGAGAAACAAATATCCAAGCAACGGATCCGCGAGTACCTTCATCTCACTCCCCATTCTTGTCGCTCATGCACACACGCTGTTCTCCACGTGCCTCGACATCACAAAACAGCAAAGGGAGAGCGAAACCGGGGCTGGCATTATCGGCACTTAGGACGCGCTAAGTCGGCCGGTCCCCGCCATCAATCAGCTCGGACACCTGCGGGCCTCGATGCTATCGCGCACGCTCGCCTCGATTTTGGATTTTAGCAAACGGCCGTGCGCCGGGGTATATAATCGGGCCTGTTCAAAGCGGTTAATCGCCCTTGTCAAATGGTTGTATTATGAGAGTAACGGAGAAGGTGAAAGTTTGGCTGTTTTTATTATATATGTGGTTGGTTATGCTAGGGAGTTAAAAATAGCATCAATTCAAAATTACAAGATTTAAAAATAGGTTCAAATGAGTAGTTACAGTTATCAGTAATAGTAGAATGTGTATGAAAATATTAATTTGATAATATACATTTCAGACTGGGATTTTGTATTATACGAATTAAGTTCAAAGTACAATAGATGTTTGTTGACACTATGAATCTAGATGTTTACATGTATATTCTGACGATTCACACTAGTTTCACACCAACGAGCTTCTCGTTAAGTAATAAGTATTGATTAAGAAAATAAGTAAAATTTTGCCTGCATACATATACTACAAAAACTCGAAAAATTAATGTGAAAATTTTACTAAAAAATTACTGCATTATTTATGCATAAGTGATCCGAAATTATTCCTCATTAATAAGTTATGCAGAGATTGTCAAATATATTAGCGATAATAAATGATAATATAAAAGAAGTGAAACTATATATATTTTACCGGTGAGTTTTTACCATAACAAATTATTTAATTTTAACTATTCTATCTAACTCATTTAAGATTTAAACAATGCAACCATTGTCTTCTGTTATAAGATATCATAGCAGTGACCCAGGAGGTGCGCTTTAACTTAACACTAATAATTTACTTCGACGAGAAACTCACAACTACAGTGGTGCAAGTAAACTGATTCATTGATCAGTGCAGCAGAGCTAACGTACCCACAGGGACGATGGACGATAGAAGGAATGGCCTGCAGCAGCATAACGAAAATAGTATTCGTGTCGACCAAAATAATATCCAACTGGCTCCAAATGCAGTGGATGGAGGAGTGAGGGATTTTGCGCAGATAGATATATATGGGCCCAGCCAATACGAAGTCGTGACCGTCACGCAAGAGCAAAGGGATTCCTGGAGGTTTGCGGAATTTTATTACATGGTAAATAAATAAATGACTATGATTATTTTCAATAAAAAAAACATGTTGAAGTTTATTGTTGAATTTTATCTTGTATTAAAATTTAATACAAATATATACTTTTTATTAATATGTTTTTAACAAATAAAATTATGTTCCAGCGAAGTCAAAGAGATGAATATCTAAAACAAGCATACATTCAAAGACTAATGAAAAATAAAAAACCCAAAACCGCTGATAATCACTTAGAAACTAGATTCAACTACTACACTAGTATTGTAGATAACTTGCGACAATTGGATGTTAAAAAATATGGGACGGTACATGGCGTCGAGGATGAAAAATCTGCAAAGAAGGAAGAGAAAAAGAAGCGAGAGAAAAAGCTTAGCAAAAAAAAAATTATTAATACAATTTTTGAGGAAAGCAACTCTGAACCGGATGAAATAATACAACCGCCACCAGCCCCATCGAGTTCATTCATTCCAACCAGTAAACAGAAAAAGCGAAAAAAAGGATCGGAGCTGATGAGCTGCAGCGAAAACGAGAGAGGAAAGCAGAAGCAGAGGCGAACAGAAGAGTTGCGAAGAGAAGAGGAGCTTGTCAGGCTGCAGGAAAGAATCTTTGCTCCCGAGTTCTTAGCAAGAAGTGGCTTAAAGAGGAAGAATAGCACGGCATACAGGAGTAGCAGCGAGGATGAAAACGTCCGCAGGCAGTCGAAGTTGCTCTGCAGATCAGATAGCAGTTCCAGTAGTAGTAGCTCCTGTTCTTCTTCTGACGATGGCGTTATGAGTCCTAGTAAAAGCAGGAGTCCTCCTGCATCTCCCGTTATAAGAGGAAGTAGTTGCGTTATGAGTCAAAGTAACAAAAGTAATAGAAATTACTCTGCCTCTCCCGTTAAAAGTGGAAGCAGCAACAGTAGTTCCTATTCCCCTATGTCTCCAGATGGTTGTAGTTACAACCCACAATCTGTTCGTTCCGCAGGCGTAGTAAGTCGTAGTACCAGGGAGTCTCCTATAACTTCCGTTGGTGTTTTGAGTCATAATATTAGTAGATCCTCTCCCACTTCACGTGGAGATATGAGTCAAAGTAGTAACAGTACCAGCAGCAGCATTAGTAGTGGAAGTAACTCCTACCATCACCAGCGTTTCGCACAACGAGCAGGTGACGGAACAATGGCTCCTACTACCAGCTCCTCAACTTAACTGACCGACCTATTTTTACTGCGGGGAAATGGCGTATGGACAGATGATTGGTGGCGACAGTGACAATGTAAGTACTTCGTTTGCTTTATATTCATAAAATTTATTGTCAATATAAATCTAATTCAAAAACTGACAATAATTAAAATAAATCAATTATTTTGCAATGTAGCTGTGCGAAGCAGTATCATTATAATATAAATACTTATTATACACAGCTAAATAATTATTGTTTATGATTCTTTACAGTGCACATATAAATTGTACCGTGTTCCATACGTCGGACTTTAGGAAAAACCACATGGAAAATGGTTTTGCCCTACCTGTCTTAGTAATCTGAAGAGGCGATAGAGAAATAAAGGGCATAGTTCAATGTGCTTCCAATACTGGAAGAGTATTCCATTTTACGTAAAATCATGAAGTAGTTACGTACATTAGACTTATTTCTATGGTATAATGGTAATTGCATACAGTGTATGCATGATAAACATATGAATTATCATCAGATCTCATACCGAATTGTATAGAATTTTTATCACCAGAATAGATGATATTTTTAAAATGAATTCACGATATGTAATTTTAATCTTAAGTTTAATTTTAACTTTTTTTAAAATCTTTTTAACTTTAAAATAATATCATAAAGAATATTAAAGTTATAGAAACTTTATAGGATAAAAATATGAATTTTTATTGTAAATCAATGATGAACAGCAAAGAAATTTTTATAGTGAATTTAGTACGTCAATAAACTTTCATTTATATTTACATGCACCAATTGAATTAGCCTTATTGTTAAAATCCCTATATGTATACCACCTCAACGATCACGCTACACTGACTCCCTCTAACCGCTCACGCCGACACGCGACAGATCCGCAACAGCGTTCTCCGCTAGTTCCTCAGCACTAGTCTCTCACTCACACTCCCGCTCGATCCTCGAAACCATGCCGCGCACTATCAAATCGCGTTCTACAAGCGGTTCCTCGCCCAAGGAATCCGTCTCGCTCCCCATCGACATCTCTCTCTCTCTCGCTCACTCTCGTGTTCTTGGGCTTGTCCCGGCGAAGCGGACACAAGCTGCGCACGACACGTCCTAATACCCATCGTGCGCGCGCGTGAGAGAGAGAGAGAGTTACTAATCCTTTAAACGGATTACCAATTAAACGCGTCGCGCAAGCAGCGTATGCTCGTGTAGGTATACGCTGCTCGAGAGGAGGATTGTGGAAGATGACGGGGAGAGAGCGAGAGTCGCGACTGATTTTTTGTATTAGTTTTTTTTGGGAGAAAGGCTGGGGATGGATTTAAGCTCTGGCGACGACGATGTTCGATGTACCATGGGGAACAGGGATCGGACTTTAGGCGGAAAGAGGAGATAAGTGTCGGAAAGAAATGCGGGAATGTTGTAATTACGTAAATTGACTTTTTGTTGAGGCAGGCGCTCGGGCGTTTCTGAAATTTAGTTTTTATGATTTATAAATGGATCAAACTATTCGATGGATAATTATTGTAAGATATAAAAAAAGTAATTTGTCATGACAGATAATAATACTATTATTCAATGTTATAATATTACGTACTCTTCTAATAGATTTCACATGCCTATTATTCAGATTAACTCACAAAAATAAGCCAAATCAATTCCTGAAAGTCATATAGTAACTTAGTATTTGAAATTTACACTTTATTTCTACAATTGATTATCTAAAACATCATAAATGTTATCTTTCTTTGTACAAAAAGAATAGTGCCAATTATAACTTATTAATTACAGAATCACCGACAGTGTCTACGATATATACCGAAGTGAATAAATTTTCTAGAAATATATTCTGCTCGAAATAAATATATAACGTCATGATTTCCGAAATTTCCTCAAACACTTCAATAACCGAAATCCGTTTGTCCTGCGCATGTCACGACACATGTAAAGAATTCATCTAATCCAAAGCACAGCATTCAGCCTCTCCGGGTATATACATCCAGAAGAAAGCCCATCCGAATAAAGAAAAACATTGTCCATTGATCGAGAGCAACAGCAGCGCAAACATCTCGAAAAGACTCATCCGCGGCAACAATGCCTCGCTCTCTGACTTTTGCCGCAGCCTGCGCACGCGTACCGCGGAAAATATGTCAATCAAAAGGTTAGCGTGCGCGCGGCGCCCAGCTGACAGCACGGCATCTGTTGCCAAAATCTCTCTCGGCGCGTTAACGAGATATCGTGTCTCTGCGCGCACGCGATGTCAAAGTCGATGATCCCCCGTTACGTCGAGGAGAAAGAGAGAGAATGCTAATAGCGAAGTGTGCAGAGTCGGGTGTCAGGGTAGAGAGAGAGAGTGGCGGTAGGGGGGACCAAAGAGCTGCGAAGATTTTATTAAATCGAATTGGCACGCATAAAGAGCGCCGGATTGAGCGAGCGCGTGTCGTCGGTGTGTGTTACGGGGTGTGAGGTGCTTTTGGAAACGCGATATTGGATATAAGCAGAGGCGAAGGGATCCCGGAGTAATTCGTTTGTTGTATACATGGCTTGCGAGTCGAGTACAAAGGGGTATATGAACTATAGTGAATTGATTCGTTCGGAATAATTACGATTTTTAAATATTTTTCAAATCGATGCCAAAATATTCAGCTGTAATTTTTCTCCTGGAGTATATAATTTTGCTCGTAGCATGAAACCCATTTGATGTCCTATATAAACTTGCGGAACATTGACTTTTTGTTTTTAAAAATGAAAAAAGATAATGGTAAAAGAAGTATTGATTTACCTGTATAAAAAAAATGAAAATTCATTTAGTTTAAAATAACGGAGACATCGGTACTTTAAACTCAAATTTTTACTCATTTATAATTCTTTTGTACATCGCACTCCCACGCCTACATAAACTCCTTGTACAAACACGGGCGAGCAAAAAAAAGAGCGACGACCGCATGACATCGCCAACTGAAGCACCTTAATGAACTGACGAAGACATTATTGTTGCAGCTCGGGCTGCGGATGAACGGATTCGACTGACTGGTCGTTCCCTTTATCGGATGGCACAGCAGTCTACTCTCTTCTCTCGCTTTCTCTCCCTCTCTCTCTCTCTCGCCTTCTTCGGTCAGACGCGATATCGAACGGCCCTCAGCATCCGTACATCGCGAAGAGAAAAGTACATAAACGCTCTTCGCAGAAGTGCTAACTGCGAACGAACTGATGTGCGTAGGAAGAACGGGTATATGAGACTCCGACGAAGCTTAATTTAATCCTGTGGGTTGTAACTTCGTGCACGGACATACCTGATTACTTAAACGAAGTTAAGAGAAAAGAAATGGAAAAGATTATATCGATTTCGTAGTTTCAACCGGGAACGAAACATATACTTAAAAACGCATTCCTCATGAATAAAGAATAGAGTGACATGTTGTATTTATATTCATTGGTATACACTTATTCGACGTCCCATAAATTTCCAATTCGTCCATTCGTCTCGACCATCGAAACAGAAAGCAAACAACGGGGACTGGATCGAAGACGAAAAGGGCCAGAAAGGGACTGCGATCCTCTCGATTTGACTGCGCCCTCAACGCGAGTAACTTTAATTAACTCTGCCTCGGGTACCAAACACTCACACACACGCGCGTGCTCCTATTTACTCGTGGCCGTCTCTCGCTCGAGCGATTGCCACTTGTGCCTGGTGGCGTCTATATACATATATATACTCTTCGCGAAGTCCTTTTTATTTCCGCGTTCTGTGTGACTTACGAGTGTACGCGAGAGAAATCTTTTCGTAATTACGAGATGATTATCGAGCGACGGAGAGATGTCGAGTCTGTTTATTTAATCGGGCTGGATGGATGCAAATCCTTTGATCTCGACGTTCTTCGTGTTGTCTGGATTTGGAGACGTCGAAGAGCGCGGGGAATTATTCTGTAATGAGGCGACGGATTAGTTCGTGTGTTATGAACAAATTTTATTTTGTGGCTTATGAACAGAATATATTTATATAAACATTTTTTACTTTGATTTTCAAGTCTCAAGATTTATTTTTATACGTGTACGATTAATATTGCATTATAAGGGTTAATGTTTCAACATTGATATATACTTATTGCTATATAATATTTAGCTCACGATTTTCTCATAAAATCCCATAATTTAAAATCTAAAATAGATTAAAATAGTTCACAACTATCCAAGGCTATACAATGTCAATAAAGAAACTACGTATTACCGTAAAAATTGAAAATAGAAATTCTCCCACCGAATCCATTATCCCACTGATTACAATACCAATCATCAATGCCGAACCACTCTAACGAACGGCGCAATAACAATCTCCCAGGATCAGCTCCACTTCTCCGGGCAATTTCGCGCATGGCTCAACCTCTCGCGAAAGAAGAGCTAACTCTGCAGTGAGAGGCAGCCGCTGCGGGAGAGAACCCCAAAGAACCGCGCCCTCCTCTTTTTTCTTCCTCCGAGGCGCTCCCTCTCCACGGCCATTTGCAACCCCTGAGAATACACGCGAGCGCGCCGCACGACGCGATTGGAGGGAGGACGACCAAATCTGCAAGCCAAAACGAATCAGAGTAATCCCGCGCCTTTCGAAGACCCCCTGCTACTACTGCTGCTGACTGGGACGTGGTCGATGAGCATTTCGTAAATGGATCTCGAGCTTTCTCTCTCTTCCCGTGTCGTTTTCTCGTCTTGAGGGCTCGCGTTTTTTCTCCTCTCTGTGTCTCTCTGTCTCGATGTCGGGTTTACTTTGCATTCCGCGCGGGGCTGCTTCGGTTTTCTTTGGCGTCGGTCGGGTGTTTTTAGAGGAGGAGGAACTGGTACTGCGGTACAGTGCAATTTCGATATTGGTTTGCGATTTTTTTTCCGGGGATGGAAGGTTTCCGCGGATGCTGCAATGAGATTTGTCCTTTCTGTGGGAATAGTGTAGATGAAGGGATGCCGCAGAAATATTTCAAAATCCCGGTGTGCTATGAATGACTAACCATTATAAATGATTTTAGTATGTGTTATTACTATACGCTGCATGTAGAGTTGTTATATAATTTTCTCATAATAACATAATGATGGCCTTGTTAGGTGAGGCATGAAAAACAGGTTGTGATTGGGTTGTCTCGAAAAAAGCGCGAAAATTTGAATTTACACAATTCAAGGTAGGGGAAAAGCTCCCATGATCTGGCTAGTGTTAGTAAAATAGTAATAGAAACTGATGATAAAATTGATTTTTTGTTTTGTTTTATATTTAAATCTAATAATAGAATATCGGAGAATATGATCCCACTATTTTAGACATATAATAGTTTTTTCTCATATAGAATACAATAATTTTGTTTTATTTTCTGATGAAATATTGTGACAGAAAGCTTTTGTTGGATGTTCTAAACTGAAGAGTGCCATTCGCATTGATAATAAATCAATCAACTTTTATTACAAAAAAATATATATTTCATGAAACAACGAATTTATCAATAAAGCCTTAATACGTAATAGTTTGTTAACAAATATTTTGCCATAATGTTTTAATAACGCAAGATTACTTATAAATTAAGCCTCTTATATGACTAATTTGAACGTGAAAACCCTCATTCTTAAATAAATAAATTCAAACTCAATTTGAAACAGCTAATAATCCATTACTTCCACACTTTCCCTCCTCATAACGCTACAGACCCAGCTAAAACCGTCACCTCGTCCGGCAGTAGCAACAGAACCGGCAACCCTCTCATCCCTCTCCCTGTAAACACACGCAAAACTGCGAGCCTCGCGAAAATTCTCTTAATCCCAACCTCCGGCCTCCTCTCACTCGCCTTTTTCCACAGCGCCGTTCTCGCGCCCGAAAAGTGTTTGCTCTGGCCGAGACGACCGACCACCGCATAGCAGCTCGCCGTCGAGGAAAGTCAGGCGCAAACTTTCCTCGCGCGCGGCAATTACGCGCCACACCCCGCGCTAAAAATAAAAGGGGGAAAAAAGCCGAAGAAGAGAAGGGACTTAGAGCCTCCCGGCTTCATTAAGACTTTTATCGGGAAAACACAGGGCGGTGGCGGTCTGTGTACCCAATTCACTTAACGCCGCGCGTAGAGCCAATCTAAAAATGCTCATCAGCAATTTAAAGCGACGAGTGTCGACCGACGAGGACGACTGCGCCTCGAGGGATTAGGGCTGGGGGGTGTATAGGGCGATCGGTTTGGCTGGAAGAGTATATACGCAGGACTTTGGGAGAAAGAAGAGCGCGGCGCACTGCGACCAGCGGATAAACGTATAAGGGTGGCAAACAGGGGGATGAGTGTGCCAATGAGACGGGTTTTAAGAGCCTCGCGGTTCTGACTAAGACGTCTCGGAGGTTTTTTGAGGCAGTCCCTTAGATTACTCGAGGAAAATAAAATCTGTGGGGTTATATCGTATAGGGAATTCGGGGAATGATGTCGATGCATGTGTATAGATAAGTGGAAAAAGGTGATTGAAATGTCGGCGGTTTCTGGGATATGTTATACTAATATTTTAATAAAAGTGGTCCAATAATGCTTTGGATTACAAGTTTTTTAGTGGATATTACCATTTTCAATGCGAAGTGAACAAAATATTTTTGGGTAGATTGATTAATAAGTATACAATTTATTTCATAAATGCGTTATTGAGTCAGTCCTTTGATTCTATATAAAATTTTTGGAAGCTACTAATAGTAATTAAATTTAAAATTGATA
>UXGD01002808.1:0-23563 GCA_900474315.1 Torymus auratus | reverse complement strand
TAAAATTATAACCTGAAGAGGTTGGCAGACCAAGCCAACGAAACGTTGCTTAACCAAACTGAAATAGAAAATTGTTTCATTTTTTATTTCCAATCCTCGCCTTCGTCAGATCGATTTAATATATTAATAAACTAACCATATATCCATACCAATTCCTATACTAAAATCAGAAACTCCTGCAGCAATTTATATACCATTGCTCTTCTCCCTCATAACCCAGAAAATGTGAATTATTCTAAAATAATTTAACGACTCGAAAATAACTGTAAAAACCGAAGAGCTCATTGTCAGTGAAAATCGGCGCGTTACAGTTCATAAAAAGTCATCATTAACATTCGTCGTTTCTAGGAAAAAGCCGTAGCGAAGAGCGCGCAGGGGGAAACGAGAAGCGAGGAAGGACGCGGCCTATTAACCCCCAGGTGCAATGCGAACCGGTAAGCGTGCAGCCTATTAGTACAATTCGAGGCCTCATTAGAATATACACCTTTTTTTCCCTAGTTTGTGTGTGGCATGCCGTTTTGTGTAACGTTATATAGGAGCGAGCACGCATGCGATAGTAATGTGGGTTATCGGATTTTTGAAAATAACTTTGTTGACTGCGGTTATTTTTGTGGAAAATTTTGAGTTAATATATAGCATTTCGTATTTCAGAAAGAGCTCTGAAAAAATCTTGTTTGTATATTATGAACGATTTATCAATGTCACGATTCTTTTGATAAGATTTTTCATTTAATTACTTTGAAACTAAATTTTATATTTATATAGATACCGGATGCATGATGTGGGACATATGCTGAAATTCTCGTTGAAAATTTTTGATTAAAAAAATCATAAATCATCAGTTATTTACAGAAACATATACATAGGTATGCTAAATACAAAGAGTTCTGTATCCTTAAAAAATAAAACTATTCGAATTATACTTCACAACCTGCTAGTAAATTTTACAAGGTACCATTGTAATTTTATCACAGACTGCCCACATTGGTGTTTTTACAAGAATTTTTTAGATAAATTCGTAGATTCCTTAAAAAAAAATCATAGGTTCCTTCATCAGATTACATCACTCTTTGCAAAAATTACAATCGTACATTGTAAAATTTACTGGACGATTTCTCTCCGTGAATGCATATACCTTCCATATACCACCTTCTTCCAAACCCTCAGCAAACCTGCAGCACGCTTACAACCAACCTCCTCGGTCCCCCCAACAATCACCGCTCGCGCTGCAACTCTGCGCATTCCTCTCTTCTCTCATCCCGTCGCGCCTCCCCCACTCTCCTATGCTCTCGGCGCGCATAGGCCAAGCCGCGTGTGCGCCGGCGCATAGATCTAGCGGAGAGAGAAAGAGAGAGGCGGCTCCTTCGAGCGGCCAATCCGCGCTGCGGCCAATCGCGCCGCGCCGCGGAGGCGTGCGCGGGTGGTTATCTCTCAGCTCTCTTTCTCTGCGCACACGATTGTGCGCAGGCGTAGTAGGATCGTGTTATCAGGAGTAGGGGAGATGCGCGGGAGTGAATGAATGTAAGATGAAGTGAACGAGATGGTGCGGATATATATGATGTTCAGGACAGAGAAAAGATAAATGGGAAGGAACGGTGTATTGTATTTCGGGTATATTAACGGTAGTAACCTTGCTACGAAAGCTTACGTGACTTTTTTCTATTTGCCTTTATTTTGTGATAATAGCTATATACTTGAAACTACTGATTATCTTTTGCTTTGAATACTTCTTTGTCGCTATTTTTTTTTTACTGCGGCATGTATTTATCTGACCTTGTTCAAACAAGAATCTATATAGGGTGGAAAGTGTAAAAATATATATGGAAGAGTGTTTAACAATGCGACGATAATAAAAGTTATCGATAATATTTATAATGTTATTTAATTGTCATAATATATAACTAAGAAACGATTGTTACAATATATAGTTTTATTGTGGTTTGATTAATTTATTTTAAGAGCCGACGATTAAGAACAATATTTCCATACGATTTTCTCTCTCTAAAAACACTGCGCGATCGTGATCGCGTTTCAACTCATAAAGAAAATAGTAACTTTTTATGTTTATTTGTTTAACTTTGTTTATTGGAAAAATAATGAAAAAAAAAAGATTTCAGTCGCAGTTTCCTGTATTTTTTCAACACAGTACAAATATATGTCATTTTCTCATTTATATATACGCTGCACTATATTATACCACGATCAAAAAGATACAAACATATCAATGGATTACTAAAATTTCACGAACCATTAATCACAACGATTATTACAGTGTGCTTAAAAAATTTCCGACTTTTATTTTCGAATATCTTGGCATATTACTTACGTACAATATCACTCGATCGTCAAGCTTATTCCGATTACGATTATACCCCGCTATTCGCAAAAAAAAAGTAATAATAATCAAACTCGGAAAAACCCTTCTGCACTCGTGCGATAAATCATTCACATCGTTGAAATCATCGCGAGTGATGACACCCGCGGGTAAATTAAATCATAACAGCTCGATTCTTCAGCAAATTTACAAAGCCATGATATACAGCGAAAAATTCCTCTGCCGCCAGATGCTGCGCGCGTAAGCGCAAACATTAATTAACGCGCTCTGATTTAAATATCAAACACAAAGTAAATTTCACTCGTTTGCACAGAAAGTGAACTATATAATGACGAGAGCGACGTCAGACGGCGCGGTATGTTTGTTCCAGGTATAGATTGTATATATGCGCGTCCTCTCGCGCGCGGGCGCACCTGTTCGTGCGATTGCGGTGCAGAGAGGTGCAAGCGATATATGTATAGAGATGTAAAGATAGAGTGGGTGTAAATGAATATTGAATTATTATTGTTTAGAATATTAAGGTTTTGTGAAACATAAAATGCGGTTCATGGTCAAGTGACTGAGATAAGGAACAGTGACGTATAAAAATGCTTAAGAGATAAATCAAATTTTATGAGTGATATATATACGGAGCGGAATAACATTTTACAGCTGTGATTCACGTTGTAATTTGATCCAGTTACACTATAACTGGTGATTTATAATCCGGATGATTTTTCGCCCACGTATATATCGCCGAGTGATTTACTTTGGATTATCATTTCAAATTTATTATTATTTACTCAATAAATGTCTTAAAATAGTCGTTATTGTAACCCTGAAATACCACTGAACCAACAACGTGATACGTTCTTATATATTAAATATACAAATAGAATGTTTTTTAAGTCACCATTTGGCACTCACAGACGTCCACGTGTATGAGAAAATCTGAAACAACATGTATGTTACATTGTATCTGACGAATTCATTGATATCATAGGAAAATTTTTGAAGACTAGAATAAAGTAGATACAGATAATAGGGCCAGACGTGATCTAAACAGAATTGTTGCTATATAATATAGGTATTTACTTGCTAAACAAAAATGACAGACAAATTTTTTAAGCATACGCATTTCTGATACGAAAACATCCTATATAGTCATTGAGAAGCTGTTGTTCAAACAATCAATACAGGTTTAAGTTGACAAACCTACATTCAGCAAGATTAAAATCAAAACGTACATAATATCAATCAAATTCGTAAGCAATCAAAACGTCACCGCAGTATCAATAACGCCTATTATTTTCTTTATCTATTATTCTACAACACAACTTATAAATGTTTAATTGTAAAATGACGTCGCAAGCTATTAACTATTTTGATTCTCTTCAAAAGGAAGTACCAAAAAATCCCTTTTATGATAATAAATTACTTTAGTTTCCAGGCCAACCTTTCAAACTCCATGGAACATATACATATTTTCCAAAAAACGTCACCGTAGTTTCACACCACCTCGGTACCACCATTCAATCCCAAAAAAACTCTGAACCTCGCATTCCCAAATCACCAACAAACCCTCTACAAATCTAATCACCAGAGCACTACACCACTCCCACCAATCGGCAACCACCTCTTCCTGCTATCCACCCCACCACTTCTGCACCCTAGACCCGCGCGCATCTATTCCCCTCCACCGTCGCGTAGGCGGGGCGTACAGGGCGCATCATCAATGTATATACACTCCAAAACAGGGTGCCTCTCTATCTCTCTCCTACACACACGTGTGTGAATAACAGGGGAGAAGGGGAAGAAGAGCGGCGGTCGCGTACATGTGTGTAATACGTTATACCTACCTGCGCGCGTGGAGGGACGAGAGGAGAGAGAACAGGTAAGCCGCACGCGCCTGCACGCGAGAGAGTCAGTCGGGCCGAGGAGCCGAGACCGGACGCTCACGCACGCATCCTCAGTCAGTTGTGTCTCTGCTCTCCTCGTTGTATCACGTTGCTCGCGGTGTTGAGTTCGCGTGCCAAGTTCTTCTTCTTCTTTTTTGCTCGAGATAGAAAGAGAGACTTTCTTGTGATTCATTGATTGACTATTGAAGATTACTGTACTGGTGTGATATATAATATATTGTTCGACCGTTGCTAAGGATATAGTACCGATCGCTGGGATATATCGCCGTGGGTCGTGCTCCGATGACACGTCGGGCAGGACACTGAGTTGGTACCGTCGTTGGATTGAGACGTCATGTGTGGTAAGTAGGGTGTTTGCAGTTTTATTGTGATCGCATATAGGATATGTCGTGGTTCTTTTTTAGAAGAGGGTATGTGTGAAGCTTTGTGATTCGGTATATACTGCAGTAGGATCTGATATATTCAATTTTTTTATTGATTTTTTTTTATTTAACGATCTTACAGTTAGAATAACATTTTAACAACCAGCCAACCTAGTTATTCTTTATTGCATTATACCTCGAACACATCGGTTTTATTTATTGCTTCAACCTGTTGCTACTACACAGCTATAAACAAAACACTTATCGCGGTACAATAAATTGTTCTCGATTAAAATAAACAGTCAATGTAAAATCGAAAGGGTTGCACATCTATTTTATCAGCTGCGTGCGAATGAAAAGTTACCAACGTTCCGAGAAAATACGCAGCACACATAGTTCCACGATTACTCGTGATTTATTCGGCAAAATCATCGCGCCGATAAGCCATTCGAATTACCGCGCGCGCGCGTTTCAAAAGCTCGCATTATAAATCAACCGTGCGGGAAAAACAAATCAATCGGTTGATGGAATCTTTCGAAATCCGCGCGCTTATCGTTAAGAAAAGAAAAAAATATTCCCTTGAGTCCGGACGTGCGCATACGCGTTATATAGTGTTTTTCCGCTAAATCATCGACGCCGGTAAAAATAAAAAAATCAACGTTCCGATTTATGCTATATAATATCTCTGTACAATCTGCGTACATAAAACACGTGTTTAAACACGAAAAATTTGCTCTGACAGCGGCCTGTCTCTCGATTAATTATAATACGGCGGTGCCTCTTTGCGTCATTTCTCGGTATGAATTCGCGAATCGGCGTCAAAACAAACGGCGCGCTTCTTACCCAATCTCTCGTTCTCCTGGATGCAACCCTCTCGCGATTATTATTATTATAATATATATTCGTCCACATTATTTGCTCATCGTGAATAATAAAGTAATTACATACATACACACACATACGCGAAATGATGAGCACGCAAGCGGCTCTATTATGCGGGTCGCCGGAATCAGAATCATTTTCGAGAGAGCGGAAGGACAGCCGTCTCTGTACAAATATTGATTTCTTGCGATCGCCGACATATGGTCCCGAGACGTGTTTCGTAAGTACTCGGGTATATACATAATTCAGGAGATTTCGGGATTTCAATTGAAGAACTGGCACGCTGGTTCTTACATGTGAGGTATAATGGTCTCGATGTAGGGTATCGCGGATATGTAGAGGAAAAAAAAGTGCATTCTGTGAGTTCAAGTGGAAAATCTGAATGGGATTGATAAGGTGCGACGCGTAAAGTAGAATGGTGATATCGTGTGGTTTTAATAAAGATTCTACATTGTTCAAATACAATGACAATTTTTGGTTTTAGCTATATAATTCTTTCGACAAATTTTAACGTATCTATATATAAAATTATAAAATCAATTACTATAGATTTTTCAAATTGATTCACAAATAAGTGTACCCAGTGATGACGTAAACCTACCGGCTTGCAAATCACACTTTTCAAATGTATATTCATAACTAAATATTAACGAAAGTAAGTGGATGCAGATTGATTTCGCGGCTTGCCTTATCACATCGTCGAAATTTTCTCCGCAGACTTATTGCCGACAACCAGTAAACAAAAAAATTATGATCGATATGCCCAAAACTTATCTCTCTCTCTCCCTCGTGCGTCACATCTTCGTATATAGGAATTCGTGATCCGCGACAAAATACAAACGTCCTTGAATCATCTTTTTCATTTTTCATCGAAAAATCTCGCCGGGTATATGTACACAAAAACTCGGTTCATTGATACACTCGATGCTCGCCCACAGTTCTTGATCAAACACAATAGCCACGGGCCCAGGTGTGTTTATGTGTACACGGGAGATTATGACGCACGCAAAAAAAAACGCGAATTTCGTAGGAACTCACGGCTTATCTCGCCGAGATATAGTTTCCTTGATTATATATCGCGGATGATCGCGGTGCCGATTTCGCACGCCTGACTGCGTCGCAATAGACCTCGCGTCGTCGAATTGAGTCGTTCAAGTATATAGCTTTTGGATGTTTGCGCTCTTTTGTTTCTAAACTATATATTCGTTGTAAAGTTTCATGAATGAGGCGATGTGTTCATTCATACGATTTTGATGAATTCTAGCGAATCGGATTATGCAACATCGGTAGAATGTTTCGTCTACTATGTATACTTACGCCCGATATATTAATAAACTTGATTGAGAACCGTTGAAACCGCGCTTATTGTTCTTACTCGCTGTTAGCTTAATTGAAAATCCGCATTATGTATGTATATTTTAACCGATTCATTATATCGAATACTTGACACGTGGGTTATCGCTAAATCAATAACTTTCTTGATTTGAATAGACCTCGCTGAGGGGGATACACCGAAAGCACTACGTTTTATTAAACTTTAATTATTAATCAATCAATCGTTATAAAAAGCCTTATGCTTTATATACATTAAGTCGCGCCATCACCCGAGCTTTCTATACCTTACACACCGTTATCGCGATTTCCAATTTCAATGTAAAACAGTTGTAGTACAAACATTCCAACACCATTAACATTTCTCGGAACTACACTATAATCAATTCATCCTTCCACTATACCCTCTTACACATAATATATATAAAAATCACCTCATTTCTCTCCTCTTCTAAAAAAAAAAATCTCAACCTCTTGTTCTGTCCCCCAGAAGCCGTGTCACAGAACAATTGGCACATGAAAGCGGAACTGGAATGCGGCGGCGTGCCCGCGGGCGCGCTTTCGCCCCCGGCCACTCTATCACCGCCGAGCAGTCCATCAGTCCACCCGCACTGTCCCTGGAGTCCTTCGTCCACGGGTCCATCAGTCGGCACCGTCCTCGGACATCAACAACCCCAAGCGCACGATAGACTCTCGGCGTTCAGCCTTGTCTCGGGGTACGCAGGTGAGCTCCAAAGGCTCCCAACGTTACCTGCTGGCAGAGGTAAGTTATATTATACACTCCTCGCATAATTTCGAATTAAAAGGGAAAGTTCGCCAATTCCCCAATATAAAAAAAAATCCTTGCGCAACCTCAGCCCTCGCCGCATCCTCTTTATACATATAAGATATAATACACCGGGTAACAAAAGAATCTCGCGTGCCGCACGCCGGCGACCGCAATAATCTCTCCGCGTTCCGAGATTTTTCGGTGCCACATGTAAGCAAGTATATAACCAACCACGTATGTTTCTTTTGCTCGGCGCAGATATGAGAAGCATGATGTACGGCGGTTACGGAAGCGTCGCGGCGGTCTGGTGGGCCCACCACGCGGTTGCCTCTGGGTTGTTGCTACCGCACTCTGGGTTCCCCGCTGGGCAGACGGCGAGATTGGGTCCGGAGTGTAGTCCACCTACACAGGGTGCCGCTACGACGACGATGATGATGCCAGCTGGGCCACCCAGTCCTGCGATAGGCGGTGGAGCGTCGCCGACGAGGAGGTGTACCCCCGAGAAAGCTAAATTTCGTGAGTATACACTTTTTGATATTAAGTATAATAAGTTGAAGTTTTAGAAGTTATATTTATTTGACACAAAAAGAAATCCCTATATTCGGTACATACCTATTATAATTTTGAACCCAAACTTCAAACTTCTCCACCCCACTTACAAACCCTCTTTTAAAAACGAACCCCCGTTCATCTTCCTGATTCCAGTGGAAGAAGTGCCATTGAACCTGAGCACGAAGCCCAGCGATCTATCATCGCGCGTCAGCGTTAGTAGCAGCACGAGCAGCAGCTCGAGCGTGGCGAGTACAACCGGACGAAAGAGCGAGATCTGGTCGCCTGGCTCGGTATGCGAGAGAGAGGCCCGTGAGACGACTATCATCACGTCGACGGCGCATCATCACCAACGCTCGCCGTCGGCTCACAGCTCGCCAAGTAGACACGGCAACGAGAGCCCTGTAGTCGCGAGGCCTGTGCATCACTCGCCGCTTACACCGCCGTCCACTGAGCGCACGTTCCAGGTGAGTTTCGAAGATTCTTTCCACTAAATATAATTTGAGAATTCGAGATAAGCTATTTTGTCCTTGAACGATCTTGAATTCTCGTATAATCGAATCCATCTCGAAGTCGAAAATGAGTAAAGAAAAGTCTAAAAGTTACCGCTATAAGTAGTTTGAAACGTAATTCGAAATCGATTTGTCGTAAAATAAAGTAGATTTTTCATCATTTTCATGAATTTGAAAAATCATTAATAATCGTACTATAAATTACCAAAAAATTAAAAAAATCTATATGCCCCAACGAATTCTCCACCTCCGCGAAACCCATCCCCACACACACACACACACATGAATACAGGTAACCCGCAATCGATCGCCGTCACCTCAAAAGCCCAACGAAAAAAAAGCGCCGACGACGAAGGAAACGACGTCCCAAGGGACACAGAGTAGAGCTAGCGCATCGTATAAGCAGCCTAGATATTCTCGCCGATAGAAGCGAGCGAAACTGCGCTTCGAGCTTTCGAGGAAAGCGCTGCGCGTGTATCGCGCCGGGGGATCTCTAGCACGCGCGCCGATTTGGCCCCCGCGAAAATAGTCGCCGCCGCGTGTCACTTTGGTCGATGTGTGATTACACGTAGAAGGATTTTTTTTAAATTCACAGTGTAAATGTATAGAAAAGTTTGCTATTTTATGTTTCTTTTGACTAAAACCGACATTTTTCGCGAACAAGCAATGAAAAAATAGATCATCGCCATCCACCTGCAAACGCATCGCACTTATAAATATATACATACCCGCCTATAAATCGCGGACACACGAGGCTGTAAAATCACACACAGAAGTATATCGGCGGCGGTATATAGAGTGCCGGCACATAAAAATCGAGCGTGTGCGCATGCAGGTATACATGCGGCTATCCGGCGGCGATCATAAAGCACGACGAAAATCGAAGATTTTTACGAGCTCGTAAAGCCTGTGCCGCGGCGCAAATGACACCTGTCGGCCCTTTTTAGATCAGGAAACTTTTACTTTGCGCAAATGTTTGGCGAAAAAAAAATACGAGGGGGAACCCACACACACACATACACATAATTGCCCTGCGCGCGTAAATCCCCCTTCCTCTATTTTTTCTAATTTTTATCATAATTAATTTACCAATATACATATGCAAAATCCATCAGTAGTATACCAATACTTTAGCTAACCTTACCACTATCACCTCGCGGTATTCTAATCATAAACTCAAACACCTTTCTCACTATAGCTCATCCTTTCCCCTATATCCGCACGTCGCTGCAGCGCGCCTACTTCGAAGTCTCGTCGCGCTCGCGCGCAGCTGCACACTCGTGCCTATATTTCCCGACAACCGTCGCCTGCGCATAGACATGCAGGTAGCAATACACCCTCTTCCTTTTGTCCTGTTTTTTTATTTTATTTCACCAGGCTATTGTCGGTCGCGTCTGGCGCCAGCCGCGAAGAATAACGCGCAATTGCGAATGCCGCCACGGTCTTGTATACTATTCTTTTGATCGCGATGTGTATATAACGGCGTTCGTATATACGAGGGGATTTGAATATAAATGACAACGACGATGATGATGACACTTAATAAACGAGGAATTTTTTTTCTCCTTTTCGAATGTTCGCAGTGCAAGCAGTGCGGTAAGGCGTTCAAGCGCTCGAGCACGTTGAGCACTCATTTGCTGATACACTCGGATACGAGGCCTTATCCGTGCCAATATTGCGGTAAAAGGTTCCATCAGAAGTCCGATATGAAGAAGCACACTTATATCCATACCGGTAAGTGTCGGAACTTTTATACGCAATTTTTTCATTATTGTGTGTTTTATATTTTATGAAAAAGCTGAGCATATACTTTTTTACTTATATCTATATAATGAAGAAACAATATAGTAATCCCCGGAGATTTTTTATTTTGTAAATATGCGAAGGTTACTCTATTGTTTCTTGCACTATGAAAGGCTTGCGCGCTTCATCCGCTTGCCCAAGTACGCGCGGCTCGATTGATTTCGCGAGATGTATTCCTTCCGTCCGCGTTTCTTTTCTCTTTCTCTTAAGGCCTTATATATAGCTCCCTCATCTTTTCTTTAAGAGGGATAGATCGGCATTATTGATGATCGAGAGCGACTTTTAGCGCACAATGTACGTGCGTCATGTGCGCCCTATTGCTTATTAAGCAAACTATATTTCCGAGAAGAATATATATACTGTCAGCTACATAATTACGGCGAATTTAGATCTCAATGATAATAAGATTTAAATACAAATTCAAGATTGAGGCAAGCGACTTCGCACCTCCCGAAGCTCACAATTATATATACGCGTGCGCGTGAATCGGAACGGAACGTGGCTACTGTGGGAGGTGACTATATATCTGGGGTGCGAAGATCGCAGATAAAAACTCATTTGTCGGACGCGTGTGTGTTTTACGAGCGTCTTTAGCGTATATAAGCGCGTCTTGTGATTCGCAGATTTATGCGTGAGGTGTACCGTGAAATTCGCATGTTGTATTTCGGAAATGTCGAATTTGGCGATAGTACATCGTCGAGTGTGTATATATAAGCGAAGTATATTATACAATTGTAGTTTTCGTAGTTTAATGGGTGGTTATTACAATGCAAGTTAGAAATGTAATCGCAGTATATATACACGCACGAAATTACAAAGTATTATTTAATAGTAAAGCACGCGAGAGTCTTTTCCCTTCCCTCCTCTCGCTCTGCAATTGCGCGAAACAATGTATACATACACGCGAGTATGAAAATGCGTATTATTTATCCTTCTATACGAGTTACTTGCGGTATTTCCTAGTCAGTGTACAAAGTAAGTATACGAAAAAATTTCGATAATAGGAGTGTCTCACCGTCGCCGCAAAACCCACAACCGCGCGTACCGAAAGAACTCTTCAAATAAGCTGCAATTGTTTTTACTCCGCGTAGTAGGTACATACTTTGACAAACTTTCCGAAAGGGGTTATATAGAAGTCTCTCTCGCGTAGTTCGAGAATTTATTCGTTTCACGTATTATATATAGTGTACGACGTGCGTGTATATATTACATAATGTCAAAGAATGATAAATGAGTCTAAACGCTACACTTGGCGTCTCGCGCGGGGAAATTTGCCGTGTGTAGTACAAGGGAGAGACGCGCACGCACTTATAAGTAAAGGAAAATAATTGTCGGAGAATGTATGCATTATATGGATGCTCGTGTACTTATTATACGCGATAGGTCGGTGAAAGAAGTTCCCTCGGTGGAGAATAGACGGGCAGTTGATAGAGTGACGTGAAAATGAAGTGGAAATTCCGTTTGTGTTAACAAGTTTTTATTATATGGATGATCGGGGGTGTCGGGTGTTTTAATAGAGCGCAGTGAGGTTCGAAGAATATCGGTTTGTTCTGCGAATTGGTATATTTCCACTGGCTTATTTGAAATTTAAAAAGATTGTATGAAGTGTACATTGGATTGATTAAGATTTCGTTAAACACTGTAACATATATACCTCTCCTGCAATTGTTTATGTATTATCATAGAGCTATAGAACAACAATCATACGACCATATATAAATGCATATACCTCGTATAAAAAACGATCGATAATCGCCATCCCAATCACACACGAAACCCAACACCATATACGCAAAAAAAAAATCTTACCGCGGCGAATCACCTCTGAATCACCCACACATAAACGCGACAAATATTTGACAATCCCAGAATCGTTCTCACGCGCGTGTATTATGCGCTCGCCTTTTTTTATCCCTACATATATATACGCGCGCGGAAGGATGAGAAAAGGGGGACTTCCGGTAGGCCACGTGCCGGCTGTGCGTGCGCGCGCTAATTAAATTCGAAAAAAAGAAGCGCACCCCTTATATAGTGTAAAAAGGTAGCGGCTCGTGTCATTACTATAGAGGGGGACCACAGGAGTGTGGGTGTATATAGACTGATGGCGATGATGATCGATAATGGGAATGTGTTCTTCTTTGTGATCATCGCGCTGTGGGAATAAGGTTTAGGGGGGGCCAGTTCGGTTTGTAGATTTAGGATTCTTTAATAATAGTATATGAATATAAATATTATAAGTATGAGGTTTAAAAAATGCGTTTGCCACGAGATTTCCCAGTTATACGAGCCGATATAATGAGGGTACGTGTATTCGGCTCATCGACAACCAGTTTCGGGACAAGGATATATTATACCACTCGCTGATGCGCTTATTGTAACATATATACGCGATGCGCCGCGATTATATAGCGTTACGTAAACGCGCGCGACGAAGGGCATCAATTTGCCGCGCGGTCGCAGATAACGATAATAATACGCTTAATTATTATCACGCGGCCTACCTTGTGTAGTATTATACGTACGTAGTGCTCATTGAGGTATCTTATACGTAGAGCAAACGTGAGATTTTGATTATTTTAAGACAATGAGATCGGCCGTGCGCGGTAATTACGCTAATGTGTATATTGAGCCGCGAAATTAATCGGAATTTTGCTCGCTTTGTTGTTTGGTTCAATGTGCATGCGATCGATTGGACGATTAATCCACCGCGAATGGAAATTTATAAATCGTGATTTCTTTATTACCGTGGAATGAGCATTACGGATTGTTTTTTTCGTTTTTATGTATTTTTCTTTATATTTTTGTGAAACGGTGAGCAGCAGACACGCCGCGTGTCGTCGTCGACGTTGATGTTGTAATTTATAGTTTGGTGTATATGCGATAACCGCGAGCGTATATATATATACGCGTCAACCCGCATGCTGCGCTTTGCGATAAAATATACGGCAAAAACAAAGCAAAACTAAAGCAAAGCTGCGGCCGATTTCATTGAGCGTATACACATATAATAATTATTTAATAGTTAATAAATGGTTGATTTACGTCGCGTTTGCGCAAGCTAATAAGTTATAACGTCGCTAGTTTGACCTTCCACACACAATAAAAATTATAAATTAAACATATATCGGGTTTAGCAAATTGTGTGCCACATTGATAACAATTCTTTTTACAAATTTATCATCGTCGACAAGTAGGTTACAGTCAAATCAAAGTCTATAGCGTTATCTTGCACGAGTGCACGTTAAACCTAGCACTTATAGAACTCATTTTCGCTCACCCATACGCGTTATACCTCAGCCGAATGATAAATAAATTAATACACGCCGTATACGCGTATACGCAACGTCGCGGTGACGCAGTTTCGCGAAATCCAGCCTATAAATAATTTAATCCTTCGCCCACCCACCACCACACACACGCACACACGACGATCAAACTCTTTTTTCGTCATCCTCTATCTCCCTCTCGTATATATGCGCGTTTTATGTAAATAATAAACCGCCTGCATTGGAATTAGATATCCGACGCGCACGCACCGGGTGGCTATAAGTTTATGCATAAAATACTTTCCGATGCGAAATTGATTTTCTCTCTACCCTTTTCCCATACGCGCGGCGCGCAATAATTTTTCCCCGAACTACCCCTTTTCTCTCTCTCTCTCTCGGTGTGTATAATACGTGATGATAATTTGCGAGTGCGCAGCGCACGGATGAAATTGCAGGTTATCGTCACAGGGCGCGCGCAAAAGTGCGTGTATAAAAAGACGGGAAATCATCAAGATTTCACGAATTTTCCTGCCGCGCTATACCTATATGCGTTTCCTCGTATATTCGCTGCGCGGAAATATTGTAGTAGAAGGATAAAAGAAACGCCGCCGCGGGGGGAACGGGATTATATAAGATTTTCTATGATTGTATATATATCGTAGAACAATAATCGTTCTATATTTGCGGAAACGGCAATTCGATATTCCCTTAATAAAATCGAATAGGTAGTTTATATTATTTTACCTCAGAATACTATTCACCCCATGTAATTCGCTCAATTACCTCGCGCTAGCTCCCTAAAGCCCTCTCTCGACTTATACGCATAAGAGCCGCCATCGTTGGCGCCTGGACAAATATTTATCGAGTCAGGTAGTCCGTCCGTCGGCGTCGCGCAGGAAAAGCGCGAGGTAATGAGGTGCGAGATGGATCGATATATATACGCCGAAAAGAAGAGGCACGCGCGCGTGTGTGTTTGCACCTGCTCTGTTCCCTTTAAATCCCTTACCTGCTCCCAAGGGAGAGAGATATAAGTATAGAGGGGGTTTCGGAGGACCGGAGCAGGTTGATTTTTCCAGGCATGTTGGGTGGCTGCTACGGTGAATCGTGTTTTTCTCTAAGTCTCAGTATTATATATGAATATTATCGTGTGATGTGCGATTAATAACTGTTCGCTCTACTTGTACAATAACACAAAGAGTAAACCGATGATGACCGCATCGCCGTCATTTCGCACATCTTTTGTCCCGTCAATTAAAGAAGAAGAAAAAACTGACCGCGGAAAAACCGCCACAATTTATACAGCTGCGTTTGGCTATATAACCTTGAATACGCCTCCCCCTTTCCATTATTATCACAGAGCATCACGACGCCGCGCGACGACAAATCGACGACTTATATCTCCGATCGCCACGGCGGACGGGAAAATTATATATACACACGAGCGCGCTTGATCCTCGAAATCGACAAACATAGGGAAGTCACGTATTAGATAAGATTATTTACCGAGGCTCGCGACCATACACTTGACAACCCTCGATTTTCTTTTTTCGGGTACTATTAGGGGCTGATGGTTAATTGCGCGCGCGTGTCAGGATTTTCGTAATACTTACGCTGTATATGTGTATATCGCGCGGGCGGTATAATTACGATTAGTATCTCTATAGAGGACTAGATAAATCGCTGACGTTTGACGCTCCTCGTTACATCGATATCTTTTATTTGGATTGAGTAACAACTTACTTTAATTGCTCAGCTTTTTCAAGAACCCACATTAATAAAAAAAAAAAAGCATTTAAGAATTTCAAACAGACAACTAACCCCAACATTTCCCTCTTCTTGTTATGTCCACAGGCGAGAAACCGCACAAGTGCGTGGTATGCAGCAAGGCCTTCTCCCAGAGCAGCAACCTGATAACACACATGCGCAAGCACACCGGTTACAAACCCTTCCAGTGCGGTCTCTGCGAAAAAGCCTTCCAGCGTAAAGTCGACCTCCGCCGTCACCGTGAGGGCCAGCATCCGAACGCGCCAGCTCTGGACTACCGATCGCTCAAAGTGCCACCATCGAACAGCGCCAGCAATATGGAGGTTGACGCGTACAGAAGCCCCGTGACGAGTAACAGTTGAAAGGAACCATCGTGATAACAGATATATGTATATACATAGGTGAGAGAAAGAGAGAGAGGTGATACTCTGGAGGCGGAAAACTATTCGAATCGGAAAAGCGTGCTCTCGAGAGTTTTCTCGGAAGGCGCTACCTATACACGCACTCGTTTCTATCTGGAGGCACGCACGTGAGCGGCTCGTCGGCGCCGGAATAGGCGCGTGCGCCTGGCACCTGTTGGCGCGAGATACCGATCTCTTATACGCGCGTCGGTGATGCGAGGAAAAACGTTCGTCCCGCTGCTGCAGCTCCGAAATGTGTATATCGAGCGGTATAGAGTGAAATCTGTGTGTGTAGATGGAAAAGAGAAGAACGGGGGAGAGATAGATGAATCTTTTTTGGCCTTGAAGTGCCTTACTGTATATACAGTGTATAAAGGGAGAAGAAAAAAGCGTTGAAATTTTCGAGTTTAGATATATTAGGGGAAAAAATGTTAGATTTTTGGGAGGGGGGAAATTGACGTTTATTATATACCAGTGAATAAATAAAGCTTATTGAATGTTGAGCGAGAGAGAGAGATGATTTTTGTAGTCATAATTGTCTTCTTTTTTAACGCAGAGTTGCCTTGGAAAACGCGGAATATATTATATATTTACATATCAAAGTCATATTTTTACATTTTTTTTTATTATCTTATTCGAAATTTTGAACACGAAGGCTGTTTCATTGAAGTGCACTTACGGACAATTATGGCTACAATATCAACGGGGGAGGTAAAGTTTTGTTGATATATCCACACAGGCGTGTTCTGTATTATATATATTTATGAAGAAAAAAAAACAATTAATGGCGCACTGCGAGTTGTGTAATCTCTGGATAGCAATATACACCTTGTACATATTAGTATAATAATACCTTAGGATTTCTTATTACGTGTCATAGTCCGTCGAAGCCAAAGCCGTCCGTATAATATTTCGAAGGATCGTGCGCTCGATATTTTTTTCATCTTACAAACGAAGTGTAATAAACCAATTGTACATTTGTTTTTCCCTCTTGTCTATGCGCACGCGCGGTATTGTAATTGTTGCATTATTATATATCACAGGAATTTTCTCGTTCACGCGTGCTGTTGAAAGTGTTAAATTATCGATCGAATGAGTTTTCAATACTCGAGAGGCTCCTAAATTCCCTTAAAAAAACGCAGTATCGATCAATCAATTATTATATTTATTTATTCGCATGGACTTTGGAGAAAGAATATAGAAAACCCACTCGATCGCTTCATTATAACGTGCACGTGAGACAGCGATTCGGCAATAATCTAAACGAAAAAAACAAAACTATCTAATGGAAAAAAAATAAATAAAAATTATATACAAGTGATGACTTTAACCGCAAAATTTTCAATTGTCGGGCAAAAGTTTCATAACGGCTAGAGGACCAAAGATAGCTTAAGACGCATCGCGAAAGGCGCGACCGCTCGCTCGACTTTTTTCTATTCCGTCAAATTATAGAAAAGTGTGTATATAAAGTGAGAGCGAGCGTCGTGGGCGATGCTTCGAGTCACACAGACATATATACACAGAGCTGAACGTGTATAATGACACACGTGCGCATTGTATGCCGACTGTACCATATTATATAATTTAACGATTGTACTTATATACATATTATATATAATATAGTTGTAGGTAATTTTTAAGTAACTTATGTATACAATCCGACGACACTTTAGTCAAGGATGTAAGGTTCGCCGTGACCGTGTGTAAAAGCACGCATCACGCGCGATAACGAAATAAGACGAGACGGAGAGCCAAAAAATCGATTAAGCGTTAATTTAGCGACGTGAGTGTATACCATATCGCACATTAACATGCACACATAGCACAGACATGCACATACATTTAGAGTTTAAAAAAAACACACACAGTGATGATTCTCTTTCTTTCAGCGTATAGGATATAAGGATTGTAATTTTTTCATGACGAGAGATCAAGCAGTATATATATAAATATATAAATATAATTGTAATATGCGTATTAGTTAATAGGCGATGTAATAATAGCGACACTGTGTTTTTTTTCTTCTTAGGGGTCTTATTATTTCTCATTCCTTATGTATTTTATCGTACGATGTTTCGCGCGATTTAAGGATCATAATGTATATCGTTAGTCGAGTGTGTGCGTATATATAGGAGAGGAATGTCTTTCTTATTATTATTATTATTAGTTTTTCTTTAGTCGATTAAGCGAAGGAGAGATAAATGTTACGCGGATATAGGCGCCGACGCGCGAGAGTCGGAGTCTCTGCGATTGTGAATGAAGCGACGACGAAAGTGTTTTTGCGTTGACACACCGAAAAAGATGAACCAAAAATTATATTTTATCGCTATATAAAAGAATATTGATTGAATAAATTGTTTTTCTTATAAATCATTGGTGTTATTGTTGTGTATTTAAATACCAATTGTCTTCCTTTGTCCCCACAATCCTTATATATAAAAATACAAAAATTCTGTCTATTTTAAAGATAATATTAAAAAAAAAAAGAAAAAGAAGAAAAGGAAAAAATAATCCCGTTATATATCAAACTTGATTGCGTTAATTAAGAAAATCTAGTACAACCCAACCCGGTTTCACTCTCACTTTATTCTACGAATTGCTATATACAACTCCGACCTGCCCATCCGTACAATCTTAACGAACTTAATTACACATATCAACACATTGCCACTGCCAACCTCGTCACCGCGCACTTACACTTTCCACTACACAACCAATACACCAAACCCACCGCAGAGAAAACATCGAAAAAAACTACTTATACCACCACCCGATTTTTCTTACACACGATTTCCGCAACCACCTTGAGGACATAATGAAACGCGCGCGACACGCTTCCACACACACAGACACACACGTTAAATAAACAAAATGTCAAGGCGCGCGCGGTGGCGGCTGAGTTTCCTTAATTAAACCCTTTCCCGATACATAATCCCCTTCCGCGCGCTCTCGAATTAATTTAATTGCCTCTTATGAGAGGCGTCAGGTGCGCGCGCACGCGCCCGCGAGATTGAAAACGAAAAGGCCGCGCGTATACGTGTAAGAAAGAGAACGAGAGAGAGAGATATCGCGTGCAAGTGCGTACACACATATATATATACGCATAGTAATTGGCCAATTTGCAATTCCCGATCGATCAGTCGGGGCAGATAAGCCGGACGCGAGGTGCGTGCCGTGTGTATTATAGTCGGTACAGCACGCGCCGACCCGAATTCGAAGAGAGAGAGAGGAGATGAGAGAGAGAGATCGGATTGAGGAGATACGAAGGTGGCACGGGATGGGTGCATGCGTATACACAAGTGTTTTCTTTTTCTGGTACTTATTACCTGGACTGAGGGTATGTATACGTGGTGCAGGTTGAGATTTGGGGACCGGTGGTGTGGGTTGTGGTTCTAGTAATGGCGCGGCGAGGTGTATTATGCAAAAGGTCGTACACCGTTTTGTTCGGGGAATCCGATACGGACTGATTCGAATCGTTTACCTAATACCGGTTATCGGAACATGATGTTTTGATGCTTTGATTATTTGTTTATTTGTAATATAACGGTTATAGAATATAATTATATAATCGTAAATAAAAGTTAATAATGATGGATTACTATAAAAGCAGCTTATACTGCGAACAAACGCAATTTCGCGTACACAGAACAAATTTCTCATTAATCTCTTGCCACTTAATAATTTTCCCTCGGTATTATATGTATATGTATATATAAAACAAATTTTTTATCGAAAATTGCGCGGCACAAACAAGCCCGTAATAATTGCCTTTTCGAAATAATATCGTATCTGGACATTTAAATTACCGTGGAGGCGCGCGCACGGGTATACATGCTACAAGTATATTTTATTAATTAGCAAGCATCACCTGCTTTTTATTAATTGCGCGCAACTTTATTGACATCCGCGCGCACACACATCACAGAGCCGCGAGCTTTCCAATATTTTTAATATACGTTTAAAAATGACACGTGCCCGTGCTGATCGAAAACGGAAACTATATATAAGTATTTTGGTACTTATACCGGATTACTCGAGTATATACGGTTCTGACTTTTATGTTAAATCCGTTCGCGAGGTAATGATTGATACGATCGGAAACTACCGTTCGGTGCGGGATTGATTAATCACTGTGAAAAGGGCTTAACTTTTAAAGCACATATTATAAGTAAAGCTACTTCTGGAGTGTTTGCCATGTGAATAAGTAGAGTAAACATTGCATCTTATAAGAAAAATGAAATTATAAATCTAAAAATATATAATTTACTGCGTACAATCCAATATTCGAATGATAAATTACTGTGGCTCGTAAATTATGCATTCTTAGCAGTGAAATAACGCATTAATAATTTCCATATATATAAATCTGCCTATACACATATACGCGAGAAAAGAGATTTCATCCGGAGAGCTGCCCCCATCGATCATTAAAATATGTCACTCTCGCGCGAAATCTCGTGCGAAAAAGACCTGCATATATGTAGAGCATCACACACACACACAGTTCCGAAACGACGCGTCGTTAATAACCATCATCTCGGCTCAAGCTTCTGCGCGTGCGATTCATAAACTCGGCGCTCTTACGCACACGCGCATTCAATTACACGCACACCCGTGTACGCAATCACCGCCCTCGGGTCATCGTGCGCTCGGCTCTCTCGCGTAAAACCAGGACAGCAGCAGCGTCAAATAATTGTCTCCGAGAATCTGGCGAAAAATGGAGCGCAAAAAAAGAGGAGAGGAGAGCCGGGCGACAAAACCCGGAAGAATCTTGACGTCCTGGATCAAGTTCACCCTCTTTTAATATATCGACAGCTTCCGAACCGGTTTCCCTGCGCGTGTGTACCGCCTCTTCCTTTATTTGGCGCGTAGCGGTGCGTGTGTCGCGCGCGCGCGTGTATTACAGTATAACTCAGTGAGAGATTCGCGGCGAGCGGTGACGATGGGCTTTAATAAGGACGATGATGATTACGTGCGAAGTTTTCGTAGGTGGTGCGCTGCGGTGAGAGGTGTACAGTTTGATTTAATGATGTGAGGATCTTGCGAGTGGTATACTTAAGCACGTGTAATCTTATAAATCCAAGCACATAGCGCGAGCGAGGAGATGAAGTTTTTTGGGTGGGTTTATGGGTAGCGGGATGCGATGAGGCAGTGAGAGGTTTTATATGGGTAAAAGCTACCGCTTTGGGAGCGTAATAAGCGGTGTAATTATCTCGCAATTATAAAGTGCGAGCGGCGGGCGAAGAGAGAAAAAAAATTAATAACAGCCGAGGATGTTGTAAATAAGGAAATTTTCTTTCGTTATTTTGGGCGAATTAATTATTGAAGTTTGTCAAACTTTCAGCGATGAAATGAGTTATGAGTGTGAAATTGAAAAAGAGGGCTGTGGTAAAAATTGCTTAAATTTGGGACGATATTTATGGGTTTCTATAAGATGTTATTAAAGATTTTTGTGTATATTATATAAATAAAATAAAAAGTTTGAATTATTAATACAAGTTTCAATTACTTCTGTGGTAGGGTTTCTCTATCGAAAAGTGTGTCCAGGAGCTTAATAAATGGCTTGTAAAAATAGCTAATTTCTGGATAGTGATGAAACGATTTTTTCGGTCATATTTTCTATTAAATGGAGATAAGGTAACCTTAAAATGTTTTTATTAAATTTTCTATGTAATATTTGATCATGCATTTGCAAACAAATATATTAAAAAAGGTAGCTAACAAAAATGTAAACTCGAATTATTTGTTTTTAATTTATAAATTGTATACTTTAGGAGATAGACACTAAAACAATGATGGTTCCGTTTGATTCTGTTTCTCCACTCTGCGCCAGAATAGCAAGCCTCCAACTAGCTACTTCCTAACTAAAAAACCTACCAACTTTAATAACTTTTAAATACTCATAAATAAACTAATGTAATTCTGTGAACAAAATTATTCTACTATTCTCTCTATTGAATGGTAAATATGATCGAAAAAACCGTTTCATCTATGGATAAAAATGGTCAAGAAAAGTGTTTAGTTTTGTTACCGATATACCAATTTAACTTTTTACTTATCCATGCATGCATATAAATTTAAATAACAAAAAACATTAGAAATCATACCAGGAAACTAACAAATTCAAAACCTTCGCCAACTGTATGCAATCTCACCCAGCGCCGACATACCCTCGGGATACACCATTTTGTATCTCGGAAAATCGTAAACCAAAATCCGCGGAAAAATTCGCGCAACAAGCCACAGCTTCGAGCCAATCACACCTCTAACCATGTAATCTGCAGCTGTTTAGGTATTCCATTCCCCGCCAAGAATCTCTCTAAAAACATCCTTAGAAACTGAAACCGCGGCCATTCCACACTCGCGCCAAAACGAAGAAAAAAAAAAGAATCCCCGCGTTCTCCCCGCCCGAATCACTTTCGACAGCCAACCACACTCGCGCGCTTTCCGCGAAATAAAACGAACTCGACTCTCGACACTAATGCCTCGCCGCTCTCGGCATAATAAGCGAATAATATTTTCTACGTAAAAGTAACAGCAGCAGCGGCAAAACTCGCTCTGGTTTCCACGTCTCTGGTTTTACGAGCGTTAATTATCAGGAGAGCGAGAGAGAGAGAGAAAAAAAAATCATCCTTAATACGCTCGCGCTCGCGCCTTCCGCTCGTAAAGCCTCGCGAAGCGTGAGCGTTTGTCAGACGCATTGTAGTCGCAGATTTACGAGTCTTAACGGTATGAGAGCTGCTGCTGCTGCTGCATCGGCGCGCGCCAGCGAGCGAGCTCAATCGATCGTTTCGACTTCTCTCTTTTTTTTTACGTCCTTTAGTTTCTCTTATATAGCTGGAGCGGCGTGGTGCTGAAGAGGCTGTGGAGAGGAGAAACAGCCGTGTGAAGCTACTGGAGATTTGAATGAGCTATTGGGCCGGCGGTGTATATCGTTTCATTTTTGCGCGCGTAAGTGGAGAAATTTGCTTCGTGGATGGTGGTCGAAATTTTACCTGCTGGTTAGGGTAATTGACGCTAATGAGGGAAGGTATAGCAATTTTGTTAATATTGAACAGATTGCCGTTGTCTATAACGACTTGACTGCGATAATAGCTTTAAAGTATCATAATAATTTATTAGTTTCAAAATAATAATTTCAAAGTCTGATAAGAGTATATGTTATATTTCAAGTTATGAAAAACTTATTGAATTTTTGTTTAGTTATAAAAAACTATCTGTTCCGTACAAAACGGAATTAAGTTATTAAGGAGAAATAACATAAATTACAAACCGCATTTCTTGATAAACAATTTTATCCCATTTTGAGACGTTTTTTTCTCGTCATCGAGAATCAGTCACTAAAGTTCAATCAACATAAAAATCTGACTCTTCGCAAAGCATTTTATTTATCTTTTTTCTATTTTTTTTTTTTTTTTTTTTTTACAAGGGTACTACTAACTAGGAGAGGCTCAGGGAATAGGATTACGGATCACGGACTCAGCTGAAACTTTGGCATAGGTTATTGGATATATAAATATGAAGAAAGCTGCAATATTAGACCTTAAACTAAAAAAAAAATAAAGAAAGTTCTGGTCAAAAGTGACCAGAACTTTATTGAAAATGAAGCCAACCCCTTACGAAAGTACACTGTAGTTATTACTACACAAATGCTGTATTAATACTTCAGTAGTAAGTTACTACACAACTA
>UXGD01002807.1:0-23582 GCA_900474315.1 Torymus auratus | reverse complement strand
AACAATTAAATACAGGTTTTACATATTTAAAAACATAAATTTTATTAATTTTTACAGTTTATGACTTTATTTATTCTTTTTTTTTTAATATTTGCCCAATTAGATGACATGTCAGGTAATCTTTTCCACCCTACAAATCCAAAATCACATTTGGAGCGTTCCCAATTTTTTTCTGAGTAATATATTTAGTAAACTTTCAAGTCTTTTTTACAATTTTGTCCTGACGCATTTACAGAAGGAGAAAGAAAATATTCCGTTTAAGGTGGCCGAATTACCCCAAGTTACCTTATATTAAAATAAAATGTATACTCCAAAATCTACTATATAATTCTCTAACCAAAAAAGCTAATACATTTCAACAATAACAGCCCGATCAAGCAAAACTAAACCCTAAAACTATAATTTTCAACCACAGCTCGTACATTCCCTTCGCTTCTCCAAACACGCTCGACAACGAACTGCCCTTTGTCCGCTCATCTCTCTCCCATCAGGACATACCCACAACGTGGCGTCGGCGCGCTCCACCGTCTCACGAGCAAGGTCAGCTCGTAAAAGTGTCAACTCGCTAATTCACTTGCAACCCTCTTTTCCCCCCTTGAACCTCTCGTAAGTTCACCGCAGTGTCAAAACCCTCTCAGCGTCTCATGTATATATATATACCCGCAACTGCGAGAAAACACACCATCGGCATGCGCGGCTGCGCGCTGACTGCACACAAGAGACTGCATCATCGCCGGGGCCGTTCGTTTCTCGCGTATGGTTCCGTTTGGCTTCCGGGTTATGTGATTACAGACTGCTACAGTAGGTATACACATATACTGCTAGTGCACGCGGAAGGGTATAAAAATAGCCCATAAGGACACACACGCGAAGCGGTAGCTGCTCGCTCGCTCTCGCACTAATGTCTACTTTAACGCGAAGATCCGTTTCTAATGATTGCCTCTCATTGTTTTTGCCGCGCGATGCTTGCGGCCGCCGCGTATATGTTTGCGCAAGCAAGTCCTCGTCCTTCTCTATGTGTATACTGTACCCAGCATTTTTCTCCCTTTTTCCGTTGTTCTCCGCGCGCGCGAGAGTAGCTCCTTTCCGCGAGCCATCCTTCTTTCCGCGTTATTATTTCGCGCTAAGCGCTGGTTCCGTACGCTGGTTTCGCGGCGGCGCGCGCACGTAAGCGTTTTGCTTGTTTTGTTATTAGAGAGCGCGCCGGTGTTTACGTTTGTAATGTAATGTTACGTTTTTTTAACGCGCAAGCAAGCATGTGTGTTGTGGTGTATAGCCGCGGAGGTCGCCCATATGTAAATTACACGGTTGCGGGGATGGATTTGCTGAGAGTTTGTGTGGTGCGGCAACGGTTTTGTCTCGGGAGAGCTATGCAGAGTGAATTTGTTCGTAGTTTTTATTTAACAAATTGTAACGAAAACTGTAATAATAATATCACAGTAAATATGTAAAAATCGATATACAGTCCATCAGAAACTTTGAACCAGCTTACAAATGGGAAACAAACGCGAAAGAATTTTTCAATCTTCATGTTTTAAGCTCTGATCCTCTGTTACTTACATAACATATGTTTGCAATTTCGACGTCGCTAATTATCTTTTGATGATACCACATAGTTTAAAGCAAAAAATTTCACTTACAGCACAATTAAAAACACTTTTTATTTTCCTCGATTGTATGTGTAATTGAAATCACATTACAACTCTCCTATCGCAAGACGTTCTATAATTACTGCGAGATCAAGGGTAGATATGAACCGTGAAAAATTTTCATTCCATTGCGTATGTACTTCTGTTATATGATTGTTACCTTGAACGCAGCAAATCTACGCTTATTATCTGCGTATAAGGTCATGCATTATTCAAAAACGCTTATTAAACACGAAAAATAAATTGCACATCAATGATGAAATATCATAAATATATATAAGCAGAAAATCATCAAAGCTTTCGCAGTTCCTGTAACGTATATACATATACCCTTCGCATTAAATCCTATATATACATTCAGCAGTGGTCATTTAAAATGACCATAAGCCATTAATAATCCATCGTGTAATGCATTAACCAACCTTCCTCCACCCCATTCATAATTTTCATTACCACAACGCGGCCTACTGTATTTCAAGACACCAATTAACTACCTCTAATCCCCTCCGTCCGCGCGACACCTCGAATACTTATGCAAATGCTTCGGCGCCTCTCGCTCTCTACCTTATAGTATACAGGCTCGCAATTTACGTATACAGAAAACTCCTCTCTCAGAAAAGTCCCTTTGATTGCCTATCGGCATTCCTTCCTCTCCTCGATGCCAAACTCGTGTCGCGACGAGATCCTCTATTCACGTTCTCAGCTGTATATATACAGCCTTTCTCTCTCTCGTCTCGTAATTATCATTCGCCCCCGCGTAAAAATGACGGCGGCTTGCAGTGTCTGACGAACGGGCCGCCACGGCGCGAATGCAAATGCGCCACGAGGAGTATCAATGCCGTATCGTCGAAGAAAGGACGAATAGAAAGTAGGGGGAAGAGAGGAGGATGTGCATTATGACTCACGCGTCGGCTTCGAAGTCTTCCGGTAGGACGCTGCGCCGTATGACCGTGTGGTTCATGCCGGCGAGTTTGGGCGACGGCTCGTGGACGACGACCTCGGCGATGGCGCACTTCACCACGAGCGTCTGCTTCGTCGTGTCTGGCTCCTCGACGATCACACGGTGGAAGTAGACTTGCCGGCCCTGTGGGTCAAATTAGAGGAGTTAGCTTGTGTGTTTCGAGAGTGGACACGAGCTGTAACGGAGTTAGGGATTGTGTGAGTGTATGAATTGGGAGAACGGTACCGGATGTCTTTAGAAATTTAACAGTCATCTGGTGGATAAACACAATGAGTGTATGTCTACTCGATGAAATCGTTAACTGTATTGTAAGTGAGAGAGTCGTAGACGTATTGAATTGTGAATGAAAATTTTTCGTCTACTGTTATACTTAAATACAAAAGTATATTTAAAACTAAAATTATAATACATGTAAATTTAAACGTTGAAAATTTACTGAATTCTTATTTCCATTCTTCGGATATTATTCAACAATTACACTATTGGTGCAATTAACGTCATCGCCAACAGTTTTATTCATACCCTATGGGCATATGTACTATAGTTACGGTAAATTATTAAGTCATTTATGGAATACGGTATATTTAAAAATCGTTCAATAACACATGGTAATGCGCGAAATAAGAGTAGATAAAAGTTAATGATGGCGTTTAAAACGTCACTGTCAAGATACAAGAAGCGGTAGTGCCTCATGCGTATTTAAAGTTGATTGCGCTCTTTATTATGTTAAACTTTCTATATCCTATGCTTCATATCCTTTATATGGTTATTTATTAACGAAGTAGATCTAAACATTATTGAAACTCGAAAATTGTAATTTGAGCATGTAAAAGAGTTATGAGCATTTCGTAATGTGATTTAATAGGATATATCGACGCCAAATAAATTAATCGCTCGTACTCGATATAAATTCAATAAAAAATCATTTGCAATGAAACAACATAAATTACAAACTGTCAACTCAATGATTCACATATTCTTAAGTAGCATTGCAACCTCGCGGTAAAAGAACGTTCCCACCTTCGGAAAATCCCTCTTTCACACCGGAAAGGTTACCGACTTTAACCCCGCGCTCTTTTCACCTATTCAACGCATCCTTGTGGCAACCTGTATGCACCCAAAGGAATCCAGCGTAAACGCCGATGCCTTTCACACGTATGTCTGTGTATATATACATATTGATAAACGCTCGAAGGCGCGAATAGCGCTTCGCGGCCATATAATACTCACCGTGCGCTTATTGGTGATCCTCATGACCCCGCAGCGTGACATTTCCTTCTCCAGCAGCGACAGCTTGAACGTCGCGATGCCGTCGCTGAGTTTCGGCTTGCACGCCTCGTCTGCAAAATGGAAAAGTCAGTGTGAGAGAAGAGAGAGATTTTATTTATGACGCATCGTTGACTACGTCGCGCCGATCTATGGCCAACTAACGAGATGGGGGGGAGGGTGGATTTAATTGAAAGCCGCGGCTCACGAGAGAGGACCGTTACGTGTCGCACGGACTGATGCTTCATTACTCAAAGATTGGGAGTTTAATTATTTCGTTCGACTAATGGGCTTTTTTACGAGGGGGTAGCCTGGGAAAGCGGCGACGCGAGCTCACTCACACAGGTGAGATCTTTGAGTTGCTCATGCTGCTGCGGTTTCTAGCTCGTTTCGTTTGTGGTTCGAAAAGTCTTGCTTCGTTTGCGCCTTGGCAACTTTATGTAAATAGTGTATAGGTACTTGTTATTCTAATAACAAATATTTATACGTTTTTATATAGGACTTATATGATTGAAATAATATTTGTATAATTGAAATTTTAATTATGTGTAGATAAAGTTTTGTAAAGTACATTTTATTAAAAGCAGATGAAAGTCGTAGTATTGACAGTAGAACTGCTGTAACTGTTAATTTAGCGAAAGATTCAATTTGTAAACAAATATAACGGTTACTTGATAGACAGCACCCCGTCTCGGTGCCGTTGGGAAATAATATTTTATGGGCCATAAAGGCATAGTATTTTGAAGTAATGCACAATTGAAAATAATAAATTTCTCTCTCTATAAAATCAATTTAGAAATAATTAAAACGGATTCTCCTGGAATTTTCTCGAGTATTATATTGAAAATGTTTAATTTAACAGTTTTACAGTGATGATTTTCTACACTATTAATTTTGCCTAGATAGCTATAGTTCCATACTTATAGAAGTGGAGAAGAAAATCAAATAAAAAACGTCAATTAACATTACTGATTGTGCAGATACAAGCATAATAGCGAGTTATGGCATGAGAATATTTTATTGAGAGGGAAGTTACACGATACGCTAATAACAATAAATACATACTAAAGATGCATAATATTTTACTTCATTTCTACAGTGATTGGATTGATGCATAAAAATTGCAGTAATAAACATTGCATACTTAACATTTTTGAATTCTAAGACAGAAACGTTGTTCAAATATTTTTATCATCATAACTACTTGCTATTGGTGATTAGAAATCGTGTAGCATGCAAGAGGTATAAATGTATGAACCGACCATTTAATATACGTCTTATTGATCTGATCATTAGACATTGTAAAATCATTTTTAACAATAGATTCAAACTAATTCTGGTTAAAATATTTCATACTTCTACATAGCTAATCAACAACAAAAATTTATGTTCTATTATAATTAAGGTTATGATATAAAATATCTAATATTAATAAATTGCACCATGTATTTAGAGTTTATTGACAATAACATTAAGAGATCGTAAAAAATTGATTTCCGCTCTAAAATACCACACTCGCCGGTGAAACTATAACTTTATATAATGCTCGCGTACATTTATTTATAGAGAGATTATAAACACGAAAAGCATCCGACGAAGGGTATAAAAAACAAGGACATTATAAATAATTCGCCTGAACAAAACCAACCCATACGAAGAGTCGCGCCTCTACAAGCCACATCCTGCGACAAAAAGGCCAAAATCGACCGTATTCCAGAAACCTTGTACGCGGTTAATCGCGCGCGGCGTTTTATTAATTATACATTCAAGCTCTTGGAAAAGCGTTTAAAGTCCCATAACCGAGCCGATAAATAATTTATCCTCCCCCCCTCATTAAGAAGTCCGCGAGAAAATCAATAGCTTCTTCCCGCGATTCTCTCACACTCGCTCGCGCCCCTATAATCTCTCTAAATCACCGAACCTCCGCAACTCGTTCGCGCAAACGAGCGCACTACCTCCTCCCTCTCGAATTTTTATAAACGCTCCTCGGCCCTTTTCTCGCGCCCATACTTCGAGCAAAAACGTCGGCAGTACAGCCCCATATATTTTTCAGCGCGACCCTGTGCACACTGTGCCATGGGAATGCAGCAGGATGCGCTCCTTGACTTTTTGTGCCCGGGGATTCCCCTTGTTCATTCTCTCTCCCGCGCGCGCGCTCTCGGACCGCCATAAAATTTGTCTAATAAGAATTATTGCTAGTTAAAGCGCAGCGTAAAACGCGACTTTATGGAGCCGTAATATTTTCGCCATGACCTCGCGCGCTGAACCCACTTTTCGGACTTTTTTCGAGTCCGCGAAGTACAAAAGACGACCCGCGTGCGAGCTCGTGCGCGAGAACGGATTAACGTCGAGATGCGAGAAAAATAGGCGGGTACTGTTAGGTTAATTGTCACGAATGGGAGAGAGAGAGGGAAGGAGAGGCGATAAAAGTGTCCGGGGAGCAACGGAAAAAATCGTCGCGCGCAATTAATATTTAGGATGAGCGAGGTGTGTGATTCACGTTTAACAGTAGTTTTGCCGCATTGGCCTGCGGCTATATCGAGGCGCTTTGTGAGCACGAGGCTTCGCAACTGAAGATTGATGAGACGGAGACAATGTCCGAGTTATGGCGTTGTTTTGGGAAAAAAGGTCGAAGATGATCTTTTAATGGGGCGAAAGGCTGCGCTATAAAAGTCTAAATGAAGCTTTTACGTTTGAAGTGGTTTTTGAGGATAGTTAAACCGAGTGCTTGTGGTATGCAAAAGTAAACTTTTCGTACTTAAAATTATTTATCAACTTGTACCTTTTATTCCCCGCATTTAAACATAAATTAAAAATTTTCATGAAACAGAGGTTTAAAATGGTATATGCAGGAATTACGCAAAAATTGACTTAACCTTGGAAGAGTAAATATAGCAGTAGTAAAGGTGTAAAAGTTTAAAGCTTAATTTTATATCAGGAAATCAAGCTCTTTTACGGCAAAGAATACGAGCAAACATTGTAACTAAGGTTACATGCAATGCTATTACATGCAATGCTAATCTACCTTTACTGTAAGTGTATACCGCAATTGTAATTTTATTTTTAAACTATATTTTTTTATTTTTCAGCAAACTTCCTTTACATTCAATGGGCTAATAACTTCAATAATCGTACTTTTTCTATTTTTCAATCAGCTATTAAATAATTTAAAGTGTTTCTATATTTCTTTAACGACATTTACAGATAAAATTTCGAGATAAAGTTGTAAGAACTTTTTCTAAACAACGGCAACGTTTTCAATTACGCCGATCCAACTACTGTACCGCATCATACCTACTACAAAAGACACTGTTTCCCCCTCTACAAAAACTCTGCGGACGCCTTTAATTAACCAAAATTAAAGTAAACCTCTTTAAGAGACCCGAGGACAAAAGAAACATTGCCATCCTCTCTGCCCCTTCTCTTCCATACACACAGAGCAAACAACCGTGAAAGTCCTCTTCGCCCACAGCCGAGAGCGGGCGGCGAACTGCAAGAAAAGGTCACATCCTTACGATATTTATCTGCAACTGCGGCTCGCGCGCGACCCTCCTCTACCTTTTTTACCCGACTTGTCCTCCCTGCTCGCGCAAGAAACGCCGGCGCAAAGCGACTTTAGATGAGCTGCTGCTGTTGCTGCCGCACGCGCGACGATTATGTGGCCGCGCGCGCGTGCAATTATCGGATTCAATGAGCGCTGCGCCCGTGGCTCGAGTCCATAGAGCAATTAATAGCAGGACGCACGCGTATGTGTGTGCGTGAGGTAGCAGCAGCGCGGTGTATATATAGGAGGAGGAGAAGAAGAAACGTGAGGGAGACTGGGGGAAGGGGGAGGAAAGATGCCGTCTTTGAAAGCGAAAAGCGTTCTCTCTTTCGCTCGCGGGATGAGAGAGAGAGCAGAGGCCGCGCCGCATTATGTCTTTGTTATATGCTCATTAGACCAGCTGCTAACTGCGCGCGGGCGAACGAGTGACGCCCTCATTGTCGGTACCTTGCCATTTTAGTTTGAGTGATTTTCAATGGTGTAAGATTGAATTTTACCTTTTTTCGGTGCCTTTGTACCATTGTGCCAAGGAGTTCAATGTTTGATTCATTTATTTATTATTTTTTTTTTTCATTAGAAATGTTTAATGTATGCGTAGAAGAGTACGTATACGTTATATTGACATTAAGGTGGCTTCACCGCGTGAATTGGGATGATGAATAACATTTTTTTACAATCGTTTGTTCACATGGTATAATGTAAAAAAACGATATCACATAATAATATGGTTCATAAAGTAACAAAAAAAAATTTTTGAACGAAATTTAAATAGATCGGAAGGGCTCATTTTGTTCCTTGTGCAATTTCATAGGGAGTAAACGATATCGTTAGTAAATCGTTTATAGTAAATGACATCAAAATTGAAAAGTTTTTAAAACCTGCAAAGATGCACCCACATGTTTATAAATTTGGGTGTGCAAAAGGCATACTGCAAAGATAATTTAAAAAAGACAGTCGAGTTAAACAAATAGTTCTATCTTTGCAAGTTTTGAAAATTTTTCAATTTTGATATCGTTTACTAAGGAGTAAATGAGGATGAAATTGCACAAGGAACAAAATGAGCCTTTCCGATTTTGAATCGGATCAAAAACAAAAAAGATTATCATTAATAATTGATCTTTTTTTTAATTGTCGATATCTGCTTTTGCAATATTGAAATTTCGTTCAAAAATTTTTTTTTGTTACTATATAAATCATATTATTATGTGATATCGTTTTTTACATAATACCATGTGAACAAACGATTGTAAAAAAATGTTATTAATCATCCCAATTCACGCGGTGAAGCCACCTTAATTGTACACAGATATTAGTTTTCTTTGCAGTATTTTACAATGAATTTTATAACAGGTAGCTAAGGTATTATACCTATACGTTTTTAATGTCGGTTTGAATAGATCTTTTTTCTGTACTCTTGATTCATACGAAACAATTAATTAGTCGCAAATTTTTTTAGGCTTTTTTATACGCAATTTTATTCACATCTATGTTCCTCATAATATACCTTGAATTTACTTTATTGACATATCTGCTAACGACTTTTAAATTACCTTGCCAGTATATATAATGCCTGTGAATCATATCTTGTTTTTATTTATCCCTAATAATTGCGGTAACCTTCTTACGTCTATCCTCCATTGTACGAGCCTTCAAATCAATTGATTCAATTATCTCGGCCTAAGAAACTGACTTTCTGCATAAAATTATAACACCGGAGGGTAAGTTTTTAGCGCGGAATTCATTAAAATATACATCAAATTAAAAGTTCGTCTGACGTAGATCGAGATTAATGACTCACGCGCGTTCCGTATAATTTAAAATAAACACCAATCAAATATACGTGCAAATTACCGCTCTCTTTCCAACACCAAATATATATTAAATTACGTGCCGACCGCGCGTCGACAATAAATATTCATAGCGAACACATCAAACAATCGTGCTCGTGCGCAGAACTTACTCCACAATCTCGGGCGCATTTGTTCCTTCAGACCGTTTATGCAAACATTCGTGCGCGTGAAAAATGGGTGGATTATGCACCGCGCTCTCTCTCTCAACAACTCGAATCCGAAGTGAACGCAAAGTGAAAAAGAAGAGTAAACGCCGCTGCCGCCGCGTGGCTTTAAGACAGAGGTAACAGCAGCAGCAGCAGTGAAGCGAAATGTATTACCTGGATAATTCTTCAGCTGGTCGAGGTAGATCAGGGCCTGCGGTGTGGTCCTGACGATGTCGACCTCCATCGTCTTCTCGGTGCATCGCACTTTGCTTTGCACTGAAACAAAAAGACAGAGAGAAACGTGAGTGAGTGAGTGAGGGAGCGGACGAGTAAGTTGTGCGTATGTGTATGTATCCGGGCACACGTATATATGTATACACACGCACACATACTGCATGCGAAGGCGCGGGACGATTTATCGGCGCGAGGGGCGAGGGATGACTCCGATACTTCGAGTTTATGGCCTCGATGTGGGGGATTTCATTCGAGGCGGGGACGACGACTGAACGGTGATGTTCTACTACGCGCTTTGAATGCACGAGGCTTTTTTTTATTTTTTTTTTCTTTGGAACCGTTTGTTTTATGGTTTAGGTATTCTTTTTAGTGTGAGTGAAAGAACGATGGGGTTATTCTTGAGAAAGTTTAATGGAAATACAAAATTCTAAAAATCTGTAATGATAATGGTTGATTTTTGTATAATATTTATTTCCTCGTATACTAAAAACGAACGAACGTACATGGTTTTCTATATACATGTAAGTGTATAAACATTCATTTTTGTAATTACGACAAAATTATGTCGAATTTAGGACAGACAAATAGTAAAACTTCTATCCTGAAATAAAACTTTATTAATTCCTGTAACTGTAAGTCTTATCCACCACATATCCGCACCAAAGTACAAGTGAACTTGTAAACGAACATCGCCGCAAAACCAACAATTATCATTCCAGTTATATAAACTTTACGACCCACATGTACATGCACAGCTTGAAAATGCGCGCTGCACTCGCCAGGACAACTATATATATGTATATATACTCTAAAGCCAAAGGTAAGCATCATCACGAGCGCGGAGCGAAGGTGAAACCGTGCTAGACCGCTCTAGTGCGCGGATGAGTCGAGTGCGAGACTCGAGAGTAAGTATATAAGAGTGAAGAGAAAAAAAAACACACATCGCGACGGCGAGGAAGACGAGAGGAAGGAGCGAAGGCGAACGAGCTGCTCTTTCACTGTGCCGTGCAGCACACGGCGTATAAAGCTCTTGCCGGATATAAACTCGTAAACGCCATCGCGGCCTTGAGCCACGTTCACTCGTGAGCGCGCGCTCGTGTGTCTGTCTGTATATATGTGAGCGCAGGCTGCGTGAAATACTGTTGCTTTTCGCCGCGCGCGCGGAAAGGAGCGACATTAACGACGCGAGGCCTCGCCGGCGCGAACACAATGTTGAGCACGTGTTCGGATATGCCTATTATTTTTTTTCCTCCTATCTCCTCCTCCGAGAGGATCATTGTTAGTTGCGCTTAAAGGGGAGCTGTACGCGGCGGTTATTGCCGAAGTGAGTTGTGTGTGTAGGGGGAGGGTGAGGAAAGTGTTTGAGGTTGGATCTTGCCGAGAGAAGTTGGATTAGAACGCTGTGTTTACGTGGATTGATTGTGTCTCGGGAGTATAGGAGTCGTGATTGCGGTTGTAGGGAGAGGAGGGTTGGTTGAGATGTTCGAGAGTCTGAATATCTTGTCAGCTTATTATAGGCTGCGCAAATTTTGTTAAAATGTTATATGGAAGTTGATTTGAGTGACAGGTGAAAGGGGGTCACCTGACTTTGCTTAAGCATCTATAATAAAACGCTGTTTAACGTATATGGCTAAGTCTATTTAGAGAGATTTTGACGAATGGTAATAAGTAAATCTTACTACTTGGGAGTATAAAATAACAAATGAGTAATTAGCCTTGACGCAAAAAGGTCATTATTATTTATATATTTCTGCATGAATCACCTTTTTTTAACTTCGACAATTTTTTCAGAAATCGTGCAGTATATACACGACCGACACTTATTACGATAAATCATTAAATCTTCTTAGATCGACCCAAAATGCAAATTGAATTATTCCCCTGTCTCTTGAACGATATCAGCATTATTTTACAGCCTGTCGAAGGTCGACAGTGAAATATGCGATTCAATTTCGATAGTCACATGATCGATGAATTTCAAAACACGTCATTCTCCATCATAATCCCAAAGAATTATCGACCTTCCGCGCAGCGAAAGATTATAATTTTTTCCAATAAATCAAATTTGCAAAACCGTTATCACCTACCCCGTATATATATCAATCACCATTCCTGCAGCGCAAAATGCCCCAGCGCGCGTTCAATCTCAGCGAAGCTCGTATTATCTTCGTGTATAAGGATGTACAAAATTAGAATATCACTGTGATGGCTGCGCATATCGATTGTATAATAAATGACGAGCCACGACGTACAAATTCCAGTAGTATAACAGAAGCGTGGATCGCCTCGACCAAACGCTTTATCATTGCCTCCTCTCTCGCGCCGCAAAAAAGAAAGGATCGAGCATCGCCGGCAACTCACGACGACAACACAACATTGAAATATCAAGCTAATCGCGCACTCTCTCGCGCAGAGGTCCTCCATTACGAGTCATGCCGTATGCTATATGTCTGCGTACACCTGTGCGTGCGATTTCTTCGAACGAAAGGCTACACCCGAGAGAACGACGCCGGGGAGATTTATTGCCCGCTGAATTTCAGATTTTATTATCGGATCGCGTCTCGCAACGCGAGTGAGCGTGCGCGCATACATATATAAGAGGGGTATACGCCCCGTGAACAAGACCGACGACAATGTCGCGCGTGCACTCGCAGAGCAAATGGCTCCCCGACGGACGCACGCATGCGCCTTAATTGCGTCCGCGTAGCCTAGGTATATGTATGTGCTGTGGAAGAAGAGGCGTTTTATGCGATGCCTGTCCGACGTTATTCTCTCTTTGGGCGTGAGTATAACGCTGGGAGAGAGAGAGAGAGAGAGATGACTTCTTCTTCGTCTTCGGGGTCGTATTGAGAAATGGCCGATGTTCCTTTCGTATAATATGTATACGAGCGGGAGAGATGTGTTTTTCGAGCACTTTTTCGCCCCCTTTTACTGCCCGCTTCTTTAGAGCGGCGAGTTTTTCCTGCTTCTTTTTTTAGTCTCTTCATGTACGAATATGGGTTTATAGCTGAGAACGGAAAACCGAAGCAATCGCGAGTGCAAATTACAGAACATAAACACCTAAAACCTGTAATTGCTATCGTCTGCAGAAGACGAACTGCAAATTGTGGCGTAAATGGCCGTGTTGAGGGCAAGCAGCTATATTTCGGAATTAGTTGTTTGCAGATATTATATTTGATCCGTAAACCGGTAGTTTGTATATATTGGGATATTCGCGTGTATCTTGAATTAATACTTGATTTACTCCGAAATGCAAAAAGAATGCTAATGAAGTTTTATAATACTTTTTTATGTAAAAATAGGTACTGTAAAAACTATCATTATACAGTTTATTATTATAGATATAACAGCGTTGAATATCATTGAAATTGATTTATAAGAGAATAGTGACCGATACGCGTACAATATATCCCGACCATGGCAAAATAGCCTGGAGCACTGCTTTATTGTGTGTCTATGAATACAGTAATTTGTATGCGGAGAGGCTAAAATTGAAGTATGCATAGCTTAATGCAGTAATTTTTACCTGCATATTATACTTATTTGAATTTATGTTATTATTCAGAATTTATGTAAGAAATTCTTGGATTTAAAATTTCCTTTTTTGATATTCTCATGAAATGTATGGAATTTTCAATAATAAGAAAAAAAACATTCCTTAATTTGCAAATTACATGTAAATATAAATTTAACAGAACACGAAATTAATCTTTTTAGAATTCTTAGGCTGAGTATAACGCTCAGAGGCTGTACTGTAGGTACTTACAACAAAGATTGCTTTGTGAGAACTTATTTTACGAGGATATGCTGAGCAGTTTTTAGCTCTTAGGCGCAATCTCTGAGCTTTCAGCATTATTTCTCTAAAAACGTATAAGTGTTTAGTAATGGTGAGAATGTTAATAACTTAGCTTTTCCCAAACTGTCCATAATTTCAATCTTATAATAATATTTCAAATAAAGGTTTACTATGCAATAAGTAAAAGCATGGATAAAACAGCCGTGTTCAATTTGCTCAAGAATCGACGTTTTACAACTACGATACCGTTATCATCGTGACGTTAAAGATTGACGTAGGTGGATAAACAGGAAAAAAATTTTCAAACTATAAACCAAATGAGAATAAGTACACTAATGCCACATCAATCTTCTATGCTGTTTTTACCACAGAGGAATTCGAAAAAGTCTTAATGCGGTTATAAAAGCACTTCCAAGCCGATAATCACACGAAATGCTATACACATTGTTCAATATTAATAAGCATAACGTACCGCGTTCGCTCGCTGCACGCGCGGGCGCGCTTTACGCTCGCATAACAATCTCCGACCAGCGCCCGTAAATCAAAAAAGCTCTCGAGCGCGCGCGCCGCCCATTCCACAATTTTTTTCCTGTTTTAATTCCTCGTTCCAATCTCAGCACTACACCCTCTCCATGGTTTTGTCGACGTATGATGTCCAACTATAGGAATTACCTAGTACCATTTTTTTAAATTTACTTTTTTAGTGTATAACAAAATTTTGTCTTATTTCTTTTATCAATTAGTAAAATATATTGAGATTAAACACTTTTGACATATTTCATGATAAGTGCGAAATTTCTCTTTATCTATTTCTCATTCCTGGTTTTCTCATAAACTACTAGTTTTCGTTTATAAATAAATGTTTTGTCATATACCATTTTAGTGAAATCACCCGTGTTTACAGATATCAATCGAATACCCTAGCGCTACCAGCCAAATTTCAAATTATATATTTTTTAAATTTATTTACTACATCAAAACTTTCAATAAACTGTTGGATACGCATTTACGCCATCAATCGTTATAATAAAAATTTTTTCAAGTCGGGATTTTTGAAAAATGCATTTGCAAACACTGCATATTTCATGCATTTCTTAATTTAAAAAAATATAATTTTCATCATTTTTGTTATCCTTGAAAAAAATTTTTTTTCAAAGTTAGGATTCTAGAAAAAATTTTAAACGTTGTAAACCGGACGAAATTTTATTGGAATAAAAAAAATTAAAAAATATATGTCAAATCATTTTAAGAGAAGAATAACATCCTTAAATGTTAAAGTGAATCGGTGATGTAGGTATCCTACTCTGACTGTTCGATTTACCTCACCCTTAGCAATGCCAAAGATCGCGCGCGTTTTTTTCACGGCACTGTGTTTTGTTTTGCTTCCTCGATGAGGGATAACGTTTTGTGCTTGCGCGAGGAACGCAGATGCGATAGTATGTAAGCGAGGCCTCGTAAATTCCATGCCGGCAGTATGTGTATGTGTGTATGCCTGTGTATATACAGGCATGAAGAGGGGAGAGAAATAAGATGTAGGCGTCGATGAAGAGATTACGTGGGGGGATTTTTTTGTGAAAATTTTAAGAGTCGTTATCGGTGAAATCGATCCTTTTGTCTTCGAGGTTTAAGCGTATACCGTGGGAATATGCGTGATCTTTCTGGCTGCGAGTATTTTATCTTACGTATAAGTAAATATATGAAATTGATTTTTATGATAATTTAATTACTCGTGATTTTTATTGTTAAGTACAATATTACTGGTTTTATCTTACGTCTAAGTAAATATACGAAATTACTCAAGATAGTTTTTCTAAATAAGTAGCCACATAATATATAATTCCACTCGATAATGATCAGTTTGAACAACCTAATTATCTTCGTTATTTATATATCTTTACAGCGTATGTAAGTATCTCTAGTAGAAAACCCAAGAATAAAGAGAGGAAAAAAAAAGTATTTCCTGTGCGAGATAAAAACACTCTAAATTGCGGTTAAGCAGCAACCCCAAGAATTCTCGTTGAAAGTGTTAGCCTTATCTGCTCCCAGTGGAAAAAGTCAAACACGCGCAGACGCCTACCTCTAGCCGCGTGAAGATTATTTCAACGATATACCCTCGCGATATAACCCACAGCGTTATAAAACAAAAAAAAGTAACGACAAAAGAAGTGCTTTCTTCATATACGCATATAGTTACCGGATCCACGCGGCCAGTCCGTTAGAGCGCGCGCATAGCTTACCGACAAAATAACGCGACCGCTTATCGCTAATCAATTCATGGGGCCGATTACAGCAAAAACACGCCACCACTTTGTTTGCTCGCACGCATGCACGGGGGCCTGAAACCGGTAGCTCTCAGACGCGCATTGAGGTTCTTACACGCGTCGATAGAGCCCCATAGCGCATCAAACAACAACAACAACAACTATATGCATCAAGAAGCGCGCTGCGTTGCGCCCGCGATTTTTTCAATTTTATCTGTTCATAGGTACTCTACGCGGAGATAATGAACACGTTATATACCTACTCGGGGGGGCCGCGTGTACACGTTGCCGCGGAGCGTAACAATAAAATTGAGTAATTTCGCTCGGATCGGATATGGGGGGCAGGGGAATGAAGGTAGGTACACGAGAAAACGCGTGTCCCACGCGATATTAACGGTCTTTACCGCGGTGAGAATGGGGCTGTGACTGCGGTCTATCTCTCTCTCTCTGGCTCCTATCGCTGAGCGCAAATTGTGCATACCGCGGAGCCACGATTGTGGCGGGATAAATTATTCACGCGGCTGCAGCCACCTAAATCACGCTCAAAACAAAGCCGCGCGTGCGCGGTAACGTAACTCCACGCGCGCGCGTTTACGAGAGAAGGAGAGGAGAAGATAAAGGTCTCGACCTCCCGACGACGCTGCGTATAATATGCAATGCATATAACACACGTCGGCCTGACCGATAACTATAATACACATGCACCGATGGTTATACGCACGCGCAAATGGGCTAATCAACGCGCCATCGTAAAGGAAGACAATGGGGATTAGCGATTTTTTTTCCTCTCCACCGGCAGTGGCTTCGTATATACCGTCAATCAACTGTCTGACGCGCGTTATTTATGTAAAGTGTGCCCACCTTTATAACTGTATATATTGATGCTAGGTGCGCGATCCTGGCGAATAATGTCAGTAGGATTACGATATTATACTTGAGGGAATGTATATACGTGAGGTTGTTCTCGAACGAGCTGGCTTATTCAATTAATTTGCTAATTATACGAGTGCGACTTATCGTATGTTATAACTGATTCTAATTGGGGATTAATTAGAATCCTGAATTCGTTCGGAGATAATTTCATTCTGCAAATCTTTGCAAGAATTTTATTTGCAAATTGTGCGGTAACGGTGCGATAAGAATTTATTTTTAAAGTATACACGGATAAAGCTGGCTTTATTTTTTTATAGAAGTAACGATTTACATAACGTTATTTTCGTATGTACATTCTGTACGCCGCATGCTGCGAGTTTCTATGTACAGTAAATAAGTCCTTATCTATCGGCATAATCGAGTGTCCTGGAAAAGGTGTGAAGGCAGGCAAACAAAAGAACAGTAGGTCACAGACACGCGGGAAAAGCACGTGTAAAAATTTGTTTTATCTACCTACAATGTTAACTATGTATAAGCTTATTATTATTAGTTTACCGTATTTCTAATAAAATTATAAAAATTATCAAATATACGAAACAAATTTTCTTACTAAAAATCATCAGTTATAATTAACAAGATTTCATCGTTAGAAATATAATCGTCACCATCATTATCGATTAAAATATTATAATGTAAATGGAGATAATTCGGTAACTTAAAGCGGGAACTTTTTTGAAAAAACTCTGAAAGAGACATTAAACTATATTACTTATAGGAAATACATCTTCTATGAAGAAAAAAATTGAGGATGCCCTAGAACTGATATTGACTTCATATGACGCCAAAATGTAAAAAGAGAGTCTTTGCTTACCTGGGTTTAGTGTAGTTGATTCGAACAATTTAATCCAAAAAGTCTTTTCATTTTTTTTTTTTTTTTACGAAAATAGAAAAAATTAGCTAGGCTAAGAGGCTAACCATACACCCTTAGCGTGTGTAGCTAATATGTCCACTTATCGGATGAATTTTCTCGAATAAGCAAGTGAAAATGATTTGGAAAATTTTGAAGCCATATCTTTTATATTTTTTTGCTAATTGTATGTCTAATTAAGTTTTCTCATAAAGTAGGGCTGGGAAAATGTATGCGGCTGAATTAAGTACATGGCCGAATTACCTCGAGTTACATTATACTTCTAACTCTATGAATGACTTTTTTACGAAACAAACAAAACAAACCCAAACACTGCGAAAATTACCAAAACATTACCAAATCAAACTCCCACGACTGAACAACACCCAATTGACTTTTTGCACGCCTCCAGTTAAAAAACAATCGCACCGTCAAGGACCACCACGACTGCGAAACTCGCGGCCGAGCTTCCCGTTCGGCAGCCCGCATACATACGTAATTTTCCACCGCGGCACCATGCGCACACACACACATACATTGCTCGACTTCCTGCATTCCCTTAGCTCACCCTCACACCTCGCCGCAAAAGGCAAGACGCGGCGACAGGCGCAAATAATGCGGCCGCGACGGCCTGCAAGTGTATGTGTATGTAGCTTCGAGGAATCGAGCTACGCTTCCATTAGCAAGTTAAGCGAGTTCTCGCGCACGAGGGGTCACACAAAGCCTATATGTCCATGGGTGTGCGTCCTGCGCGACGAGACCATCGCGATAAGGTTTTAAGCGCGCCTGACGATATCCCTGGCTGTCTCTCTCCGTTCGCTTTGACTAGTGCATTTCATGTTTATTGTATATACAGGTTGTTATAGTTGTGGCTGAAGATGGAAGGATATGTAGTAGTAGTAGTATAAGCTATACGCGGCTAGGTGCAAATGAAAGTCGATGTGGAGTCTTGGGAGTAAAGTCCAGTTGGTTTCAGAGGCAATGCGTTTCGAATTAGTGGAGCTTTGTTGCAGAACGTGATTGCAACGATGTAAAGGCATAAAATGCTAAATCATACTGCTTAATGAATGCGCGCAATGAATTATCCTTTATTTTTTCTTATTCGGTGCCGTGATTGTAGTTATTATACCCGACTGCACGCCCGTTTTACTTTCAAGAAATAGTAAAAAGTATATTTTTAATTGTAGAAGGAAGCGATAACGTTATAGCATGAGGTATTTCGATTTTAATTAATATCTGACAAAGAGTTAGCAGATAAATAAATTACTTGGAGATTATAACAAATCATTATCGTACAGTTTAACCTATGCCGATCGATCGACAAATAATTTATCTCGAAGCTCTTATCCTGTTTTCAGAATAAGAGCTGGTCGCCCAGAAGGGATACTTTCATTAATTATTCAATTTCTCCTATAGTTCTCAGGCAAAAATCACCTGTACAAGGTCCCTAATCGATACTCGGAATACTCTCACGCGCGCATATATATATATACATGCTCCCAGACTATATCTGTACCGAAGAGACTCTCTCGGCGCCTGCAGCGACGTAATACATTCACGCCGTCCTATCTCGTCCGCGCGCCGCGTATAACAGATAGACGGCTAACGCGCAAGCGCGCGAGCCAATTACCAAACGATTAGCGGGTTTGCGCTCCGTTTGTGCGTAACCCCGGAAAACGAGGAATATATCGGTCGATTAATCGACCACGCCGCTACAGCGGACCTATAATGGGAAAGGTCGAGAATGGGGACACGTGCGGGTCCGCGGTGATGAGTTTGCTTTCCCACACGTATACGCCAATGAATTCGACTAAATGCAATTCGAGGTTTCGTTAATCGATTTTGATTGGGTGTCTTTTATGAGTTTGCGGTAAATGACGTTGATTGAAAAATACTACGATAATAAGATCGTTAAAGTCACTTTGAAATTCGCGCGATTAACATTTTCATTGATTGTTTCGCAAAAACCATGTTCTAACAACACTGCGGAGTGAGTAAAGTTGCGCAGCAACTTTTAGTACTTTATGATAAGAGAAAATTTGGTATATTCGATTAGAGTTTGTTTTATATTAGGAATAAATCGATCGATAACACGCTTTTATAACGATTCAAATTATATATACATCTCTCTATTCAGTTAACAACGAAACAGGAAAGATAGTACGTACGTTCCCAAATTTTTCCTTAAGGAAGATCGATGCTTTGACAGTAGAATACACAGCGCGACCGAAAAACCCACCTAAACCCTCTATCAAAGATGAGATATCTGATCCTAATGAGCCAGACGAGCGCGCCGAAAGCGCTCATCGGCTCGTAAAAAACAAATGCTCTTCCTCTCTCTCGCTTGCGCGAGTATAACTGTAAACCCAACCGGGCGCGACCTGCTCGCACACTCCTTTATATATACACCGATTCTCCGCTCATCGGGCATAATTTTCGCCAATATATGCTCAGCGAATTCTCGCTCTCCTCTATACACAGCGGCATAGCGTAACAGGATCGAAGCCGACGAAGAAAGTTTCTTAATCGATGCGCGCGCGCGCGGCGGTGCCCGGGACAGGTTGCGTCAGAGATAAAAGGAGAAATAGGAAGGCCTCATAACGGTGATCAGCTCGCGCGCGCGCGCCCCGTAAATCACTGATCGTCCATCGGCGCCGCGCCGCGCGCGTGCACTCGTTAGGGGGCCGTATAGCCGCCTCGTCCTTATCGAGAGGAAGCGAGCGCTGCAGCGGCGTGCCGATCAAATCCGCATTATATATATATAGTCGCAGCAGCGGTGGCGGCTTTCCGCGAGATAGCAAGCGTATAGAGAGAGAGTCCGCGCAATATCGAGTAGGAGAGGCCGATTTGTCGCCCTTACCTTCGTTTTGCAAGGATGGAGAATAGACGGGAAAAAGGAGGGAGGGGAGAGGAGGAATGAGCGATTAGTACAGGAGTTATAAGAAAAGGGAGAAGGAGAGCGAAATTATGACTTCCTTTTACGCGCGTGCGTGTATGTGACACATACGGGCTGTGGTGTCTCTCTCCCTCTCTGTATATGTGTCAAATGTATGATGATTGCGAGAAAGTGATATGGAACTGGTTTGCCCGGGTGAATGTCGAGCTATCGGGAGGTATCGGGGTAGGAAAAAGTGATGATCGAGCGATTGTAATGCGACTTAATGAAAACCTTGTTGGCCGTGACTACTGGTGATGATGATGTCTTTTGTAATTGCGTGCGAGCCATCACGGACGGATTCTTTCTTTTCAGACATTTGTGACCATTCGGATCAGACCGGTGATATCCGAAGAGGGTCGTTCGTTTTTTGGATGATCCATAATTCGGAAAGGCATATTTCTGATGATCTATAATTCCGAAAAATCAAGTTTCTGATAATCCATAATTCCGAAAAGTCAATTTTCTGAAGATATTTGACCTCCATCCGAAAAAGAAACGACCCTCTACTTATCCACGTATAACTTATGGCGCCAAGCTCTTCAATCTTCATTTTAAATCAAATATTCAAATATAATAGCAAGTGTTTACATAGTTCAACCGTGCTTCATGATAATTGAAATATAAGAATTATGAAGGGATGAATGTAAATATTTACATTGCTGAAAAATTCATTTTTCTCAAAAACCTGCATCTTTTCTTCATGACATTGTTTTTCGTGGTAGAGAATATAAATACCAGGACCTATCAAACCATTTAAATTATGTCGAATACTGTAATTTTGCCCGTAGAAAGAGAAAAAATCATAAAATCGAATCAGATTTTGCCTTATGATAGGTGGGCTATCTTTAAGTAGTTGTGTTTAAATAGTATACATATGCATACGTGGGCGTGCACAAACACACTCAGACAATAAACGATTTTTGAGTTCTTATAGATATTTTAATTTGATGAGTATACCGTTTTTTTTCTTTGTTTTTACTTAAATAAAATGATGATTAACAGATTTGGTTGTAAAAGCATGTGTTCTATCTCGACGGTTCTCCAACTCAGATATGGCTATATCCTTCTCAATTCAAAAAGTATGGCTATGCTGACATGACCGATCTTTTTAAAATTTGTCTACGTACTTCTTGTATTGAAATGTTTCAATACCTATCTTTTGGTTCTTCGAAATTTCTTACCGAATTATGTCTTTAAAATTATTTTGGAACTTTATTTTCGACGTCTTTACTCAAGGGACGAATCTTTGCGTGTACGTTTGGGAAATGAGGGCTATTAGCAACTATACGGGAGACACCTGAAAGTATGATCGATGTAACATTCGGCCATGTCCAAGTTTGCGTAGTCGGCAGCGATATTTAAAGAAATTTTTGTTCTTTATTTATAATTGAGGGTGCGGCTAGAAAGGTTTCTCGTTTCAGAATAATCGCTGGACAAACGTAAAGTCAGTTAATAATCAATTTCGTAACTTCCATAGCAATACTGTGATTTATATAGACCGCAAGAAAAATTGTTCAAATACGTATTAGCGAAGATCGATTGAAAAAATCGCCTGCAATAGTGATACATATGAGCACGACTTAAAAGCTTCCATGAATAACAACAGCCCCTTCAAATCAGTATTGTAAGCGATAACACGCGTTCCAAATGCAAGTCTAGCAGTCTGATTAAGAGGCAACTAATCGCCGTCGTCCATTAAACGCTCCATGCCTAGGTACTCTTCGATTGTTAAGGGGACAAAAATTGATGAGGCGAGGTAAATGATTTATTTGTTTTTCTTTTAAATTAAATTATAACAAAAAATACTCTATATTGCTAGTAATAGGGTGTATTGTACATCGGTTTATCAGAAATATTATTACTTGAAGGGAAAAAACATGGAAATGAGATCGTACTTTTTGAGACGACGTAAGGAAGTTGTCTTTTTGTTTCTTGAAGTATTAATGTTAAATCCAGTACTGGGACAAACAATTAAAGAACTACAAATCAAATACCTGTGGACGATTGACAATTTCCCTCAATATACATCATGGGACACACCTTGGATCGGTTCGCCAATGTTAGAAAGTAAACATAACAGAGATTTTAAGTGGCGGCTAAAACTATACCCTAATGACGGCCTAGCTGAAAAAGAAATACATATTGGTACTTACTTGGTCTATGAATGTGGTCCCTTCCGTTTTATCAACGCAACTTACAAGATTATTATTTTAAATTCCGATCACAGAAAAAGTAGAAAGATGTTGCAACTAAGTCCATTCGTATTTGCCAGGTAACAAAATTATGTAAATTGGATTTATATGATTGTGTTGGAATATTAATTAATATAATTTTATGGAATTTCTATAAAACTTATTTTAAATTAACCAATTGACGTTTATTTTTTAATTTTCTTTTAAAAAAAATGTCCGATGAATTGCAAAATTGATTATATTTATTGATTTCCAAAGGCTTGATACGCGTTATTAAATAGTATATTTCGATACGGGTGCGGACGGTGATGTAGCTCGTGTGACGTTTTTCGCCCGAGCGAAGCGAGTGAGGAAAGTCACATGAGGTAAAAATCATCTTAGGCACCAGTTTCGAAAATTATTGTACGATACACGCGCCTTAATAGACACTTTCTTCACTGCGCTCGGGCGCTAAACTCGCCGTGCCAGAAAGTGCCACTTACCACACTAGTATCTTAATATACTATTATACCACGAGAGCCGAATAATCATATTAAAGTTATGATTTTGAGGTTAGAGTGGTATAACATTCTACATAAATAATATAAAGTAAAAGATCATATCTTATTATGATTAAATTGTAACACAGATCGGCATCAAAGATTAAAAAACAAAAACGACTACCAGTTAAGGGGATGTTGTACTCATGTACTCTGTTTTGATGATGTACACTTCATACTGTCAGAATAGTGCAAGGCTAACGCTGGTTACAGGAAGTCTATGTTACGTCAATAATAAAGTTGTTGAAGTAGTAAATTAAATTTCTGGAAACTAGATGCCAATAAATTTAATTTACTACTTCAACAACTTTATTATTGATGCAACATAGACTTCCTGTAACCAGCGTTAGCCCCGCACTATTCTGACTGTATGAAGTGTATATCTATATATACTGTATATATAGATATACATTCCTTGCAGTCAGA
>UXGD01002806.1:0-23590 GCA_900474315.1 Torymus auratus | reverse complement strand
TCCTTATAAGACGAAATTCGATATATTTATTTTGATAATATAGAATTTACCGTGTTCTGTCGGTAAAACAGAGTACATGAGTACTACACCCCCTTTGCTATTCCTCTTTTACAAATCGGTAGATTAATTTAAATCGCTCAAACTTTTGCCAAATCCTTGTCAGAACTGATCAAACTAATTACCCACTATCATTTTTATCACCTGAACTACTTGAATATTCAAATCGATATCTAAGATTGTATAATAATCACTTTCCAATTTCCTTATCAGCTCTACATTACCCAACGAATTTGCATTACAATAGCGCCACACGCGGAAGACCGCGTGCCAACCGAAAAAAACGAACCAGGGCGATACTTCCGCGTTACTTCTCATGCAATCTTTCCACACAAACATATACACCATACATACATATATATACATACACACGTGCGCGCGTACTACGCACATATATATATACGTTCCGCCTGCGATAAGATAAGACACGCGCGAGTGGGTGTGTATATGTGTACAAGTATCTATAGCCTCGGAAAGAGCGAGAGAACGCGCTGACCCTGATCCACGTCTCGTCGATCTCTTGCGCGCGGCGACACACATCTCTTACGAGAGTGAAATGCCGAAGTGAAAGGAGACTGAGAGAGCGTGTGTATTACCTCATAGCTAGCACGCGCGCGTAACTCAGACGCGCCAACAGACGTATATGGCGGCGCATGTGTGTAAGTGTACGCTTTCTGCTGCCTTTCTTTTCGCTTCGGATTAACGTGTGTGTGTGTGTGTTTTTTCGAGAAAATTTCGCACTTTCCGCGCCAACACTTTATCGGTACTTGAGTTTCTTTCGAAATTGAAGATTTACGTTGACATAACCTCGAAGAGATTTATAAGAAATTATATGCTGCAGTTTAGAGGTTATGTTCGAAAATGTTTTAAAAGTGGTTTAGTAATTTAGTTAGTTAATAGAGTTTGGATTTTAAAAAATACTAATTTTGTTGTATTGTTCGTGAAAGTTTTTAAATTACTTATACATTTATTGTCACCAATTTGTCCGTAAATTCTTGGTATTTAATGCTTTAATGCCCTCAGTATAAGTGTAACAATTTTAAGTTCAAAGAATTTTTTTGGAGCACATTTCATAACAATCATATAAGCATTCAATTGACAAATGATCGTTTTTTAAAATATATTTTTTATTTTTTTGTTACAGGTAAGCACCTTTGATGAATTAGTCAAAATCATTATAACCAACTTCATAAGGAAACGTAAGAATGATATTATATTTTACAATTTTTTTTTATTAAAATTGCGTTTTTTATAACGTAATTTAATTTTTAAAATAAAGTTATGAAATTTGCTGGCTTTTAACACTAACATTGTAATGCAATACAATTTCAATTCCTAGTTTTGCTCTTTCCAATAAGTGTAATAATTCCTTTCTGCGATTTCTCAACATTTTCTTTCGCCGAATAGAAACAAAAGGCCTATACTGTTTAATAGATTTTCAAATAATTGATATCAATAGTGCCGATATAATATGCCATCATCCTAACAGTCATAGAAATATATATTTAACATTCCATTTCTCTGCGAATCTTCATAACTTTCTACCACGTCGTACTTGATAAAACTATAATTAAAAAAAAAAGAGAGAAACAAAATAAAAAACTACACGAGCCAAACATTTACGGCCTCGGTCGCGTATCCCCCGTAATTTTTGAACTCCGCCCATGTCCACTTAACAATCGCCAGATCAACATGTTCATCGTCCCATAACCGCCACATGAAAATTCAATCACCGCGAGCGCCACAGTGTCCAGCGTCTTACGCATTCGCTCCTTACGCGTTGTATATATTATACACATACCTAATACCACGCGTGCATGCGCCATTTTAGCCGGCTCGTAATTCAGCGGCGTAACCACCCGCATGGAGGTGTGTGCGTGCGCGAGCGATGCGTCGTACTTACGCCGAGCGAGTGGAAAAAGAGGGAGTAGAAGGGGAAGAGAGCAGCAGCAGCATCGCCGCTCGATCAATGACCGCCGCCGCCGCCGCGAGCGGCCTGAAATTACCGCGCGGGAATATTATATTATTCCATCGCTCTGCGCGCTGCGCAAGTGCCCGAGGGATTCTCTCTTTTCGCGGCGCTTTGTGCGCGAGGTAATTCGAGTGATTTCGGCCTGTTTTGCTGAGTTTTCGGATGAGGGGCAGGGTAATGCGGTTTATTAGTGCCGATGGAGAGGCGATCGGTTGGTTATTGTTTCAGATTCGTGTTTTATGGTAGAATAAGGATTTAATTTCGTTATTATTTAATTTATTGATATACTCGAGTTATTAATTTCGTCGGGGAAATTGTAGATAATCGGATTTCAAACTGATTTTCGAGATTATGATTTGATTATCATAAAATGCAGAGTTTTTTTCCTTTAAATCAAGTTTTTATTACTATATAGTAAGTCCTCTTTATGACAATGCAAATATTTTCTTAATGCGAGTTTTCATGCAAAGAATCGCAACTTCCAGGCATTTGCATAACAGAGATACGTAAATTGTTGCAAAGTATTGCGATATATTGTTACAACTGGCTTTAAAAGAAAGAAACGAGAACGAGAACAATACGGTAAACGCGAGATTGAAATGTGAATTGAATCGCCGGGAATATATAAGAGAGCCGATATTAATCACGTAGAAGTGCACAGGCTTCGAATTTCGCAATAAATACGCGAAACGTAATATACTTGTATTGTGTATATGAATTAAGAGCTGATGTTTATCGTTTTCGAAACATCGATCATTTGTAAATTTCGTTACACACCTACCAAACAAAGATGTTTACCTTCGTATACACTCGGGAGGGGTACACGCGAACTTTCGCTATTGTGTGCCTCTCTTCGCGTTGCCTAATATTAATTTCGCTCGATTACGATATCTACAGCGATGATATTTCTGGCTAATGTTCTCTCGGGGGGAATTATTCCCAAGTATTGCTATCACTTGAGCCTGACATATAAATTTAACGACGCCCAATTAAACTTGTAGGTTGATATACGGACCAATGAATCGTAACTTTTTAAAAAACAAAACTTTATAAGTACAATATTTTCTAACGATTTTCACTAAAATAACCATAATATAAACAACGCGAGTCTCATGAATGCCCGAATTTTCGCTATAAAATATTAAACGTTTTCAAAGAAATTCCATTTTTTTTTATATATAAAAAATTCAGCCCTGCACCTCGTTAGAAAACGGCAAAGTTACCCAACGCCACTTAGCCTTAACGCTCGCCAGCGCAACTTTTTCAAACGCCTCGCATTTTTAATGAGACACCACTCCCCCCAATCCACACATTTTGAGCGTTTCTAAAATTCGGCACACCTTTCTCGTCATCGCAATATCACCTTCGCACGCTGCGCGCAGGACAAGTATAATAACGTACACGCGTCGTCGTCGACGAAGTTGTGTATACGCACACCTGCGTAGAGGATCGATATTTCTCGTGCTATTTCCGTCTTCTTCTGCGCGGGCGCGCGCGTATAGAAATTGCCGACGCGTGTAATCTAGGCTCTCGCGGCGGGGTCAGCCTTGACGCTCTCTCTCTCTCGGCTTTTGGATATAGCGGTGTAATGAGGTGGCGATTGTTCGGACTCTGGCGTTAGATAGATCGCGCGCGACCATTGGAATGTAATACAGTGAGCGCGAAACCTATATGTATACACACACCGTGTGTCGGAAATAGTTTTCATCAGATTCTAGAGAGAGATCATGTGATGGTTGCGGCCGATTCAAGGTGATGCTTCTTAAACGCTTAGATATATATATTTGTAATCTCTCGAGTATTTTGTAATTAATTTCGACATGGCGTTCCATTTGTAGAGGATATTCAGTGAGATATTTTATTATTCTATCGTTATAGATGTCGGTTACGCAAAACTTGAAAATATAAAATGTTTCAGTTTTGTATAATTACATGCTAGTAGGTAGCTTCTATAGCATAAATATAACACATTTGTTTACGTATACGCACTCGTCTTAATGTAACACGATCGGACATAATTTTCCAATGTTAAACCAGCCGACACGGAAACACGTTTCTCTCAGAAGCTATACAAAAGCATTTCATTTTAATGCGTTGGAAAAGTGTGAAAATTGTTCATCATTAAAAGTAAAACCATTCGCGCGCGGCAATTTCGCAACAACACACACACACACAGCAGAAAAAGAGCCGAGCTATCAGTGGCTAAAGGCAAAATAGGCCTGCAGACTGCAAATAGCCATTACTTAACCTCAAAAAGAACAGAGTAGCGGGGCGCGCGAGTAACTCTTTTCTCTCTCTGTCTCGCTCATTGCCGTGTGCTTCTCTCGCGCCGCACTCGGCTGCATAGTCATTGCGAGAGAGCAACGCGGAAACACATCACACGCGAAGAAAATCGCGCAGAAACCGAAAGTGTATGCGCCTTGTACGGCGCGGGGGGCAAGCTCTGTTACTGGAAATTGCTCAATCGGTGTATTATAGAGAGAGAGAAAAAGAAAGCAAAAACTGGGCCTAACGGCTCGCGCACGCGTGCGCCACGCGCGAACTGGGTTAAGGGGACCGGCAAGCCAGCGTCTCCGTAAACGGCTGGCCGCTTGGATCGATTAATTGCGAACCGGTCTTTTTTAATCGGGAGCTCTTCTATATATACCTGCCGTGTTAATCGTGGCTACGGCTTCTTTTTTCGAGAGAGAGCGAGTGTGTGGAACGACCTGTTGGGTAGTAGTATAGGTATAGCTGCGCGGCTTTTCCTTTCTCTCGCGACGACGACGATGATGATGATGATGGGTCGAGGGCTTTCGCTTTCGTTCGGAGCGATGTTTCGTGGTGTAATATGTGTGTACGGGAGATTGATGATGCTTCGGTTGGATCGTTTTTCGTGAGTGTTCCGTTGCGGCTGCTTCTTTGGAGATATCTACAAATTTAGGCTCTCTTCCTCTATTTGGTGATGGTTAAGATACGAATTTATTGTTGGTATAGGGAATATAAAAAAAAAAATTGATACGAAAATTTGTGGCTATATATAGATTCTACCAAAACTTTCAAATCTAATGATGATACGTAGTACTTTGAGAATGATGTATTCACTACAAAACAGTGCGGCTTTGATTTTTGTAAATCTTTTCTAATGGAACCAAAAGTGACGAAACCACAGTCCAAAAAGTTTTTTGGCAACTTTCTTTCCCCTGAATTTTTAATTAGATGATGTCTATTAGAAATCAAATGATTATTCCACTCGTGCGGTCAGTTCATATTACGAATAAATTAGCTTTGTATTTTAATCACATTTTCTATATGTTTGACACACAACGTACATAACAATCATTTGAGTTTAATATGACGTCTCAATTATACACTTTAATTAATACATCTGATCTGATATAGAATTCATTTTAGAAACGCCTCGAAAAAAAGTTCAGTAATTTATTGTATATCGTTTGTCGTAACCATGCGTTGAATCAATATATTTTATTACATCAGGCGATTCTCGCGATACCGAATATCTCACCGAAATCTCAGTACAGGCTTACTTTACTACCGACACGCGCAGAATGTTTCAAAGATGGGTCGGTACGCCGGACGCAACGATGGCTCTCATCTCTCTTTCTCTTTAGCTCGTCGTGCGCGTGCACTGACGGTGGCGGAGGGGAGAAGAGAGAGAAGAAGAAGAAGAAGACGCGTATACACATGCGTGCGGGCGACGTGGGTGTCGGGACAATTCTTATACGTCGCAGTTTTTTTTTCATTTCAAAAGATGTCGTTTACTCGGAAGAGCGAGTCCTTTGTCGCGCGCGAAGATTTTTGGACATAAAGATGGTGTTCTCTCTTTTCTTCGAATCGTCAAAATTCCTTGTCCGTGATCGCTGTAAAAAGGGATTATTATTTTCTTGGTGTGAAAACCACGTTATTTGACCTACTTACTTCCCCGCAGTCATTCATCCATAAGTAATTGTATTATAGCTTGAGATTAAACAAAACCGGAATTCCCCTACCAACAAAGAGAATATAATATCCTACTCCACTAACGTCACATTCCCATAAAAAAAAAAAAAAAGACGAATCTTGAAAATTTATTCGCACATATTACAACGATACTACAATCTTTCTTTCATCGTCAGCCACGTGTCGTTTCATCCGAAACTTCTCGGGAACTCCTACACACTTACACGAGTCGCGCAGTATAGAAAGAGCAGTAAGCGCGCTCTCTTCTTGTATAATACGGCGAACTCGAGCCTCTGCGACGGTATCCACCCGCGCTCGTGACGCAAAAGAAAAACAAGGAGCGCGCGTGCAGGAAAAAAAGCAGCACCACACACGGCTCTCTCAGCTCTCTTCCCCACACATGGCAGCGGCGTTCCGAGAAGATAACCGCAGCGGTGGCGCGATGGCCGCATGCAGGCGCTGCTGCTCGCGACGCACGCGCGGATGTGACGAGTGTAGGGAATATATACGCGATTTTACGAGCGACCCGTGACTGAAATCACGAGGGAGGAGGACGTTGATGCGTCGCGAGAGCTCGTGGGCTGTGACGACAATGCGCGCTCGTTCGCGAACCGTGTGGATACGCATTTTTCTCTCCCTTTTCGCACATTTCGACTAGGATTTTGTAAAATACGGGCTCATTTTTGTATAGGTACTTTGCTAGGATTTTTATTTTGCGTTTTTTTTGTGTTAATTTGCATTTTCGATTTTACTAAATTTGTTGAACTGAATTATTATTAATAATTTACGTTCAAATTGTTACATTCAAATAAGCATTTCGTTTCATTTTTGTTGATATTGGTATTCTGCAATATTCGGTTGGCACACTTAACGCAACATAACAAATACATATACAGTTTAATTTGAGCGAAATTCAACAATTAAAATTTGCATAGAGTAGAGTAAAGAACAAACGAGTTTAATTACCGTTGATTTTGCGTGTATTATACATTTATAAAGGAAATTAAACTATATTTCAAAACAAAAAACGGCAGAAAAATTGTTAAATCATCAACAAATATTTTTAATCTTAATGCGTAAAAATGTAAGCTTTGGCCAACATATTCGAAACATAATGCTTATAGAAATTATCAATATTTTGGCGAAATATTCGAAAACGATGGTTAATACATTGGTAATATTGCACTAAACTACACTATCCAATTATTCCCTCATATGTTGCGAATGTTCTTCTTCTTCTTTCTTGGTTAGGTTGGCACCATTGAAATGTACGGCCATGTTTCCAATGTTATTCAATGGTATTAAATCATACTGGTATACCAATATATGACTGATAAATTCGTTCATGGTCAATCAATGTTAGCAATATATTGCCAATAAATATATGGCGTACCACAGAAAGTATCCTCTCATTTTCTAACTCGATGCACGGAATTCAAGTTTTCGTGCATATTTAGCGTACAGAAAGTTTGCTGGTTTCTCGCACCAGTGCAGTATTTACTTTGCCCATCAATTATAGGTTTATATACTATTTAAAGGATACATCGAAATTTTAATTTATAAAAAAAAACAACCATTATTATTCTATTCCTTCTTCTACTAAATGATCACCATTGTTTCTTCAATAGTGAACCCTATACTATAATACGTTTAGATGCATTAAATATTTAATCTTCGCAATGTTTATGGAAAATCTTGTTTTATCATTAACTGATCATTTTATGATAAACTTATGAATTAAACATTAATCAACAAACCGATAAATTAAACATTATCTTTACCAACCTGATAACTCTTTCATTTTCAGCCTCAATCTAATTAAAAATTCTGCCGAAGCATACTCATAAAAATTGTACATCCCGATAAAAGACGGCAACGCTTGCGTAAATTTACGCTCCAAGTCGCTAAATCGCGTAATAAAATATTAATGACAGACGGACGGAATTCCGGAAACTCGCGCGTGGCCGTAGAGAAAAGTTTGCGCGGGAATACCTTACCGTATACAACACAGGACGAGAAGGAGGAAAAAGTCGGGCGCGGGGCTTATAATAACAAGAAGACTTTCCGGGAAAATACATCGAAGCCAGGGGGCTGAAATGTCGCGGGAGAGAGGATATTTCCCCCCTCTCTCTATATTCTCGCTCTTTCTATCTCTCTTTCGCTTTTCACGAACTCTCCAGAATCCGACAGACGGAAATGGATGAGCGCACAGAACTTCCGGCGCCGAGGGACTTTTGCGTCACTGCGCGCACGCGCGACTATCTTTCGTATGTCCCTTTGCTTTTCAATACTTTTGCCGCGCATTCACGATTATTACATTTCATTTTATTTTTTATTTATTATTTTTTTTTTCGTTTTTGCTAACAAAGTCCTCAAATGACTCATAAATAGTACGATTTTATAAAAAATAAGAAGAATTATTGCTTTCAGATGGTATTTTCTGTTTTCACTATCAATTTAGAAATAAAATGTCTCGGTTTTATCAAAAATAATATTGGCCGGTAAATAATAAGAGCAGCATTTGATTAAAAATTTACAATTTATCTATTTAATTGATTTAATTTTAAATAAAAATATCTTCATTTGGAGATAAAAAGGAGGAGATAAAAAAGCGTAAAGAACATTTTTCTTACTTTTTCATAACACGTATTCAAGGTTTTCTGAGGAATTTTGCATCGTGCGTAGGTACGCCCACAATGTACGAGCGAATCGAAAATTTTTCGCTCGTGAAGGCCACGTGCTGAAACTTTCTAATATTAGAGAAAGGAGCTTTTATCGTGTTACGTTCAAAGATTTCTGTACGAGCGTTAATTGCGTTATTTAAGAATAATAACCAAGTGGAATTCGCTAAAAATGTGAAAAAGTTGAAGGAAAAATCGATTGATAAAAAAGCGTTTATTCAATAAGAATGTAGAATAAATCGAATTTACTCGTTAATTATAACGAGATAATGGTTGGTGCTAATCCTTTCCACATACAATAAATTTGTCGAACAAATTGTAGGACTGTCATTACTAATTAGAAGTATTTATTCACCAAATATATCAAATTAATTTTCTGTACAATCTATATATTCATCTCTATTCATTCAATCATATAGATTGATTTTTTTTCATTTGTTAATTCGAGAGTGAACAGCAATGAATAATTATCTCGAACATTAATTGATATCAGAACTGGATAACAAACGTCCGTATATTTTATTTATTTAAATGTATTCTAATCAAGTTAGTACTCAATTATTTTACGCATTTGTCCGAATAGAACATCAATTTATTTTCAACAAATGAGCGTCATCAAATCAGAGATAGTTTTAAATATGATTTCAAGTATTGTCATTCTTAACCACAGATAATAGTACCGCATCAAACTCCAAAATGAGATAGGACTTTTTCTGATTAATTGGTCTACGAAAAACTTTCCTCCTTCATGTCTACTCTGCCTCATTAAATATAATTATTTATAAACATTACGTTATAGAGATTACAAAGAAACAATTGTGAGATTCAGTACATTCCACCAACCTTTTCCCGGGTTTTTTCTCTTCCTAAAACTCCAATCAACTCTTGAAAAAACACCTCAACACCGTACCCCACCCACGATCCAAAAAAAGCCAATCCTTTCTCCATAACCCTAGAGACCATCTGGTGCTCCATCCCGATGTCAAACAAAAATCATCGCCCCGCCGATAATTTTCCATTAGGCTAACGCGCGAAGCGTAAGTGCCGCGCGCGCGCAGCCGCATTGTGAGAGAGACCTTACGGCAGACCGGAAATGCCGTGTGCGCGCTCGCCTCTCCTTTCGATTAAGAACTCTCTCGGGTTCATATGTGTGTGCGCGCGCTCTCGCTCTCGATTACGAGCACGCGATGACGGCGCAACGAGCGTGACGCGAAGAGTGTGCAGTGAGTGCGCGTAGCAGCAAGCTTGCTATATGGGGGAACACCGAAGGAAGGCAATATGTTGGCCGAGTGCATTGGGTGAAAGGGAAATTTATTATTATTTTGTCGAAAGATGTTTTAAACGATAAGTAACTGAAAAATATGTATATCAAACGGTTATGCTGTATTTATGTGTAAATATTGCCAATCCGTCTTTTGGTAATTTATTATGCTGAGAATTGTTATGCCACCTCGTATATTCTCGGTTCAAGCAAAAGTAAATATTCAATTTTGCCAAATTGCGAAAGCCGCCTCTCTCAGCGTTTTCGCTCGAATCGACGTCATCGGCGTAGAATGTAATATCCGCGGCCCCCGGAACGCGAATAAGAGAAAACTCGGCAAAGTTGCGGCAAAAGTAAGTCTGAGTGTAAAGGCGAATTTGACGGGGGCAGGTATAGAGCGCGCGAGGAACGCGGCGCGAGCCATTTCGCCAGGGCGTTTTAAGGTAAAACTTTGCGAAACGCCGCGGCGGCGCGGAGACGAGTTTAGTTCGGCTAGTCGCTGCTCTCTCAAACTTGCTGCCGCGTAACGCAAGTGATTTTTTACTGCTCTTTTGAGAAGATTGCTCGGTTACGGCTAATGGAGCCTCGTATAATTTTACAAAGTTTAGATTTTTAGTTAAATATTTATCAAAGATTTTAGTGTCGCGAAGTTTTGATGTAAATGTTGTTTGATGTTTGTTTTGATGTGAATTCAAAATAGCAAGAGTGATCGACACTCTGGTATTATGGGTGAAAGCAGCGAATAAAAGTTTTGAAATTTATGATAATGGTCGAATGACGCCAGATAAGCCTGTAATTTGCAATGGAATCACGGGCAACGTAGACACGCATAAATAACATAAAAGTCATATTTAAAAAACTTTATAATGATTTAAAAGTTTCTGAAAAATAATGTTTTGAGCCGGAGTTTTTAAACTTTGTATTTTTCTTAGGCCAGTCTAAAGGTGTTGTGTTTAATGTGCGTGGGTCGTACACATAAACTCACTTTACTTATACGCTTCATGGAGATTAAATAGCATTTTTTTTCCACGTTCAAGAAAAATTACGAGTGATCGATATAAATACGAGCAAAAACGTTTTATAGTTAACGAAGAGAAAACGAAAGTCGTTTCCTCTGCTAATATAAAATGAATTCTAATTTCGCAACATTGATTATTATCTTTACTGTTTTCTCCATGATTTACAATTCAAAGTTATACATTGAAAGTAAAGATAGGAAGTATACGATATTATACTTGTGATATCTTATTTGAGAAAATTTTACTGTATTCTTGGAGGAAATACTTTTATATTTGCTTCAGAAAATTATACACTTGTAATATCTGATAAGACTATATACCAGATATACGATAATAAAATAATTAAAATACTGCTTAGCATCGTTCTAACAGAATTCTCATTAAAATCAGATGACCTTCATCCTTTCCAACCCAAAATTCAATTCTCTCATCGACACTTTAGCTGTACACCCTGCGCTATCATTTCCCACCTCGTCCCGCGGTACTACACTCCCGATGTCTCTGCCAAGCTATGCAGGCTGCAAAAATCGTCGTCGAGTCCATAATCCGCGAGTGTGCACAATGCGTCGTTTCAAATCCTGCCTCTTCGACTACTGTGTGTCTCATGCCTGCGCTCGCGCCATTCTCGACCTCGAAGGTCAGAAGCCCTGGCCTTGGCACGCTTTCCTTTTTCTCTCGCTCGCTATGGCTCACTTGGATTCGTGTGTCGCTAATCGAGCTATTGGGAAACGCGCGCACCACTTGCCGCCTTGGCGAAATATCACGGAGGTTTTCGGTGTTATTAAGTCGTTTTGAGGTTGGGGGTGGTGGTGTTAAGTTGCTGCTATATAGTGGTGTCTTTGCGGTCGCTGACGCAAGGATGAGAGCACGAGTAGGTTGCTGTGGCTAAACGCGGTCGGCACCCGTAACCGGGACAATGTTGCTCTGTCATTTCATTCGAGGAGGTATTGTAGTGTCGAAGATTGCTTTCGGTTGTTGCTGATAAGGCACATTTATCGTTTGAGATGAATCACTTTTTTTTTCTTATTCTCCGGGATTAATTTTTTTTTTAATTAAGGGATTGATTGGTTTAGACCTTGTATTTAAAACAAAGAAAATGATGCCCGTGATGAAATAAATGTACTAATGATTTGTTTTCCTTTTCTGTTGCAGGTAAGAATCGTTACTCTGAATAGTGGATTTACTGGGCCGGATACTTATTGTAAGCATATAGAGCAAAATGGTACTGGCCAATTAGCGAGCATACGAATATTGATGGCATTTTAAAATCAACAATCTTTCCATCGCCAACATTAATTACGTACGAAGTATTTTAATATCTTACCTTATAAATCTTATACATTCTGTTTACAAGTCGATGAAATAATCTGTTGACGGAGAGCTTTTTTTTTGAAGGAGAGTCCTCTTAGCTTTAAGACAGCTCATAAGATGGATAAGAGTCTTATTTTCAGTCATTTTAAATTTAAGAAAAAAAAGATTATTTTAAACTTGGTTTTAAACATTTTCCTATAGACTATTGCGTACTAAACATTCAAAATCTTAAGTATTAATCGTTAAAACTAGCCTTAGATTTGTATAGATTTCCCATTCTTATACATAGTCATGCTTTTTTCTATTAATTGTCAAAGACATTAACAAGAAAAGTTCATTTTAAAAAAAATTTAACTCGAAGTCATAAGTAAAGTAAATTTATATACATTCAATCCCCCATTTGTTTCTATAAGCTGTCAAATTATTTACATTCTCCTCCCCCGCGTCTTTCAAAACAAATGACAGGCATCTTTTTTTTCTCCTCGCTTCTCTACATATTAAATAGCAGAATAAGAGATACGTAGGTAATGGATTCCAATAAAGTGCTTCATCGATTTTCTAACGTACAAACATACACACACATACATAGCTCCAATATATAGGGAGCCGATTCACGACTTATCGGATTTTTCGGATTCCCCTTTTCGCGTGACGGGGGCTGAGGTGGATTTCATCCCTGGGGAGAGAAGAGGATAAGTCGAAAATGGGGGGTAAAACGAAAATTACGAATGTAAATAAGACCGAAGATGTCGCGACACGACTGAGTGGGAACGGAACGAAGTTTGCAAAGCGAGTGACGAAGGGATTTGTCTTCCTGATCATGTTAAATTGTTTCTCAAGACGCTTGAGGTATTTCGACTTTGGATTGAATATAATTGATAACGATTGCCATTTTGATCTCTTGATAACTAAATCTGTAAGGCTCGAATTCAAATCAAAGGAATCAAAGGATACTCTTGAATTGGTTCTTAAGTAAAACTCATCCATCTGGAAAAATAAATGCTAAATGTTTGTGAGGAAGCTTATTTTCTATGCAACGTATCAAAATGCCTTCTGAAAACGTAATCGACTATTTGAAAAGCTACGAGAAATCAAAGGCATCATGTTTCGTGCTCCGCAAAGACGTAGTCGCATAAGTAGCTTTTCGCGTCCGCAGAAGATGCGCGTGAGGAGGTCGATAGGCGCCAAGCCTCTATCTCATTGTTGCCGGCTCTCCTTTGTCCCAGCTAATTGCCGAAGCCGCAGAACGGCATGCGCCTGTATTGGCTCGTTGCGAATTATCTTGTTGCTGTAAGCTTTGACGTAATGAAGATTGAGAATGCGTTTAGGCTATCGATGTGCCAATCGGTCGAGAGAAGTCCCGCTGATATGGTCAGTTTTGCGAAACTTTCGGTTTCGTTGATGGGTACTGAATGAAAATCTCTAGACATTTTCGACATTATTTGAGACTTGGACTTTAATTGGCAAAAGGCTAAATTATACGAAAAACTTACTTATAAAAAAATTATTTGGTAATTTCAAAACGTTTTAGCGTTGGAAAGTTGTAACTTGTGTATGCTGTCATGTGCACGTTCACATTAATCAAATATAAATCATGACCCCCTCGATCGGCGTTTGGCGTCGACCTACGTCAAAGTCTCGCGAAAAAGGAGATTTGTCTTTTGAATTACGTTGGCTCTGCCAGGTTTGCGTTACATTCCACGTTGCTCGGGGCGAGAGCAGCTCTCCACTCCAGAGTTACCCAACGACGACTGCCCGGGGTTCTCTCACTGAGTGTGAGTGTGCATGTATACATATACATTGAGCAAGACGATGATTAGCTTTCGAGGCCCGGGGCTCGTCATTGTAAAATTCGCCGTTCGCGCCTCTCGAGCTCTCGCCTTTTCTTCTTCAGCCGTCCTCGATTCTCATTCGCTCTCAACCTTTTTGTCATTTTAAGACTTCTGCACGCGTACAAGAGACCGAAATTCGGTTTTCGTTTCGTTCTCTCCTCCCCCCTCGTCCTAGTTCTGTCCTAATAAATATAAAAAATCGCTCGAGAGGAAAATCGTGTCAACGTTGTATGTGCAGCGAGAAATTTTTTTCCAATATTTTTTCGATATCAACCGCGGTGACGTTGAGTCCACTTATCGCGAGGACCACTTATCACAATGGGATGACGTGCGCGCGGGATATTTTCTCCCAAGATATAACTTTTTTTCCTTTTTTTATGCAGAGAATATATACCAACTCCATGCACGTAATCGCGTTTTTGCTTTTAACTTTCAAGCGCATTTAATTTAGTAATTTTATTGCGCGCCCTACTACGTCGATTTAGCTCTAAGCGAATTTGAAAACTTGGCCGTTTTAATGTTGCGGAACTTTTCTGCCAATAGCCGAGGCTTATAAATCAATCGACAGCTACTTAACTCTCGGTAGCATTTTTTCCCCTTTCTAGCAGCAGTCCGTGGCTCGTGCACTTTCTCTGTTTCATTTTTCTCTCGACTCTTGACATACCTGAAAGGATTTTACTCAACGTACAGCTGTAACTGGCTTAAGATTTTATGTAGTACAAACACATTAATTTTCTGCTATCGATGGATAACGATTCTTTTCTTGTATGTGTACTAAATAAATCGAGACTACTATAATATTGATATTTCCCAACTGGCATAGATATTTAAACTATTTAAAAAAATACTACTTCCACATGTAAGATTTCACCATTATATAAGTGAACCTCTTGGCGACAATACTCGACCGAAGTAGGCTCACTCTAGCGTTCTTTGCACCCTTGGCGCACCACATACAAACCACAAAAGAAAAAAAAGAGAGAAGAAGAAGAATTCCAGACGCGTGCGCGCTGCATTCTTTGACAGACCGCGCGTGCGCGCGGTGTCTCCCCCGCTTATATATCCGGCACTGTGGGCGACGCCGTCGTTGTTCGTCGTAGTCGTCGTCGCGGCTTCCGGCGCGGCGGTGGTGGCGTTGTTTTTACGCGGCAAACGCGCTCTCATCAGGCGCATGCTGATTACTTCGTTCCGCGAACTAATTGACAATCTCGACGGGTGATCCCGCGCCGCCGCCGCCGCTGCTGCTCTCAATTCGCACGCGCCGAGAGTTTTCCGGGCAACCGACTTTCGAATCTAATGTCGAGGACTGGGCAGGAACTATACTACGAGACTACAGGGCGGTGGAGAGTCCTTCGGGCATTGTTATTTTTAGCCCCTTGAGATCTCGATCGATCCAAGTGGCAACTTTGTTTTTCGCATCGAAGGCTGATTGATACGGTGTTTTGTATAAGGTATACGATAAGTTTTAATTTCTGTGTTACTTGGTGGGCTTCCAAAATAACGGGACTTCTGAAGCTATACTTTACTCTTTCAATTACATTTTTTGTAAATCTTTTTTTCTTTTTCTTATAGAAATAACACAATCCAATTGCGAATATTTCAAAAACAGAGTTTGATTGGAAAAAACAATAGAAACCTTTTAAAAGCTGCTCTGCTATACTTCTTAACAACGTTAAACATTTATCTTCGTTAGTTACCGGAGTTCACCGCTCGAAAAGTGCTATACCTATATTTAGAAGAGGTTTTACCGTTAAATTTGAACTATTGTATTTTGAAAAAGCTTTTAAAACTACGTCTATTTATAACGAAGCTGATATATAAAGTATAATGGAAAATAAAATCTTATCCTAAAATATCTCGTTTAGTGAGAAAATTGCTAACGGTTTTCATCGCATTTTTCCTCTCGGCTCTCGCTACCCTGGCAACGAAGAGAGAAGAAAAAAGAAGAAGGGGAGACTCATTAACACACTTCTCTGGAGGAGAAGCTCCGTGGAATTATTCCTTAATCAAAGTATCAAGAAAAAAAGAATTCCCCTTTATTCCCAGCCACGTTGATCCCCCGACGCGCTCTCTCCTTGTCTCTCTCGTTCTTTCTCTCCTCTCGCCAACGCGCTCTCGCCCCTCTCGGTATTTATCTCTCTATTTCAAGACTTTCAAGGTCGACTTCCAGCTGAACTCAGCAAAAAGCCTTTCACGTCAACGCGCGTGCGCTGGCGTCTTGTGCGTGCAGACTCGCTATAAGCTGCACAATGAAAAAGTAGTCTCTAATCAGTTCGTTCTCTCCTTTTTTCTTTTTTCACCTCTTTTGAGATTTTCCGCGATTTTCCCTCTTTGTGGATTGAGGGTGGGTTCTCCTCGTAGCCAACATTGGCTGACTGGAATGAAAACAAAGCGCTCGCCGTATTCATTCTAAGCCAAGCGGCTGCGAATGTCGTGAGAGAAGACGACAAAAGAGTCTCGGGCTCTTTCGCACCCCGTTCTGCTTGTTGATTATTGTTCTGAAAACTATAGTCTGGCTAAAAACATCCATTGCTTGTATCAGTTTTACTTGTATATGATACGTACAAAAAATGAACAGGGCTTATGTGTCAGAATAAGTGATAGCTACAATCGAAAAAATTTTTTCTTATAAATAATAGAAGATAAAATATTACTTTCTTTTTTACAAAGCCTAAGTGTATACCAAATAAAAATTCTAGTGGAATCGGAAAATATTTTTAGGCCAAGAAATAGCTTTTTTCAGTGGTAATAGGCAAAAACTGGACATTTTTCTTTTATCACCGGTGAAATGCTTTTTCCGACATTTTGTTTGACCAGTTAATATAATAAGAAATAGAATGACTTATACATAAATTTGCACAAGCCAATTCTTAAGTATTTCAAAGATATTAAAATAGAGAAAATTAAGAATATCAGTTTACCAGTTATTGTATAGTTAGAAAACGGCTAACAGAAGGCTTATTGATAAGGAGTGAGAGAAACAGAATCAAGTGGAAAAAAATTATTTTTTTCTGTGTGTTAAATATTCATATTTGTATAAACTGTGAGCTACAATTGAATTCTCCCAAGTGTAACGTCAAGTCTGTAAGTAAACTAATCAAAATTTTCGGGGTTGGGATTTTACTTATTGCCAATCTGTTAAATGAACAAATACTATGTAAGTAAGCGCTTCATCGCTACCTATAAAATGGTCATTATTCCTATTTATTTACTGACTTGCTGGTTATTTCTTGGTGTACAAATTTCTTCCAGAGTTATTATTTCTGAATTTTAGTTACTTAGCATTATCTTCACATTACTTCTAAGTAAAGTTTTAAAATTTACAAATCGCTCGCGCATAATACGAGTTGAAACCCCAATCTCTCTCTCGCTTTCTCCATCCGCTGCAGAAAAAGAAAAAGCCCGAAAACTTTACGACCGCCAAATGTTTCGCGCGTACGCCAGATGTATATACTCCCAACCTATATACACTGGCAATAGAAAGCCTCGAGCTGCCGCTACTCGAGAGCGAAAAAAGGAGGAAGCGCAGAGGCTTATCAAAAGAAGAGAAGGAAAGAGAGAGACAGAGTCGCGAGTGTACGCGCTCATTCAGGGACATCGCGAGCTTCCGGCTTATGCCGAAAAGATCGCCGGCCGTAAATTCCACCTCCATGTTTCTAAGAGCAAGTAGCCCGTCTTTATGCGTGCCCCTTGATCTTCTCGGTCTCTAATCCATTTTTATTGTGTCTACCACTTTTATCAAACGGAGCGTGAACGGAATATAAAGTTCGCGTAATTTTCGTTTCTTTGAATTTTTCTCCTTTTCCCAGTGCAAGAGTTCCAAGACTTTCTTCTTTCTAATACGATAAGACCATTGGTATCAGAAGATTTTGTAGAAATGTGTTGGGAATTTTTTCATGAAACAAGGTTTTTATAGTAGAAAGCGTCACTCAGTTCTCAAATATAAATCAGTTAATAATAATGTATGCTTTAGAGAACAAGTTAAGTTTCAGAATCAATAATTCATTTACTGACAAGAAAAAACCATAATTTGACATAGCCATAGTAAATCGTACAATCGGTATTTAAAATTTTATTGTGCAAGAAAATAAACATCATTAAAATTAATGTTAAAAAAAAAAAACAAAAACAATTTTTCGGCACAGTTTATAATTACTGTGATTACTTTTTTGCAAAAAGTAACTTAATGGTTGATTTGGTTATACTTGTCAAAATTTGGCGACATAACATACAAATCCAGATACACATTAAAATATTTTAGAACCGTCAGCAAAGTAAGAGTAAAATAAGTTTTTTTTTTATCGGCAACTGATCCCCAAATTGCACGCATACGTCTAAAATATTATTTTCGTATACTAATAGATTTCAAAATAAAAAAAACATCACATATAATATTTATGAAAAAACCAGTTTAACAAACTAGAAAGCTTTTTAAGTATGAATTCTTTAAAATGTATGATCTAAGTTATACAACGAAGTTGAAGAAAGAAATATCTAATACTTTTAATAATCGCATCAAACATCACGCTCTATGCATTTGAATGTAATTTGTTTGAATCGTAACATTTAAAACAAGAAAATATTATTTCGACATTTCCAGACTTAACAGTATGGAATCCCCTTTAAGAAGACGGGCGCCATTTTACGTTCTCCCCTCTTTATTAATAACGTCTGCTTGTACTCTCCTGTTCTCTCTCTCTCTCTCTCTCTCTCTCTCTCTCTCTCTTTTTCTCTCTCCCTTTCACTCCTCTCTCTTACTCCTCTCTCTTTAGCTTGGATATCGTTTCGTTTTATCGACCACAGCTTAGGTATTTTTTACGGTCTTCTTTATAACATTCCCTCGTGATGTTATACGTCGCTGTCCTTCTTGAAGGTTCACTTCCGAAAGGGAACATCGATTTTATATTTTAGCCCGGCCTTTTAGCACCCTTAAATTCTTATTATTCCATCGTTAATGCTGGAAGTAAAAAATTTATCCTTTTCAAGTACGATCCCGATAAAATTCATATGATTTTTATCAGCCTTAAACAATATCTAATTTTACATTATTTATATGGACGACATATTTAAAATATTCATCAATCAATCATGACTTTATCCTATTGTAAGAAATGATTACTGTCAATTAAACGTATCAATACAAGTAACGTGGTATTTTATATTTGTCATAAGATTAGTTTATAGTTATATAATTTATTCCTGGAGGTACGAAATGTACATAGACTTAAATAAAATAATTTATTAAATGAAAACAGGCATCCGAATCTAAAGCTTTAATGAACAAGCATGGAGAGCGCAAATGAAGAATTAACAGAAAATACGCAAATAACGCAAACGAAAGCAAAAAAGAAGAAGAAAAAGAAGTACGTGCGGAAAACAAAGAAAATCCACGGCCATGGATGGTATAGGAAAAAGGGTGGGAATGAAACAAAAACTGAATCTACTGTAACAACAGACACAGAGTTTGATGATGCAATGTCATCAGAAACGACACCAGTGAAAAGAAGACCTGGACCTGTATCAACGGAGAAACCAACAACGAGAGCATCTCAACTTATGACCAAGAAGCAGCGAAAGCAAATCGAATCGTATTATTATCTAGACATGAGCATCGTTGACAAAAAGAAAGTCGAAAATAGCATCTTCAGTGATGAACGGAACTATCGTTGCGAACTTTGCCAACAGACCTACGCTAGACTGGACAAATGTCAAGTTAGTTGTTTAATTGATTTTCGATGCGCTACAAGTCCGTCTTTTCCGAGTAATCTTAGTCGTTGCCTGTTTCAGGTCCACGTGTGGCGTCACTATAAGATGCTGCCATACGTCTGTCGTGCCTGCGACTTCAAAACGTTAACCGTGACGAGTATCCGTATTCACGTGCGCAAATTTCACCTGCGGCTTTTACTCTTTAAGTGCGATCAATGTGACAAAAGCTACATGACAGCAAGCCTCCTAAAGGACCATATGGTCAGGCACTCAAATGACAAGCGTTACCACTGCGATAATTGTGACTTTGCGTGCCTGACCAAACCCATGCTGATCTCGCACATGACCAAGCACAAGCCTGAAAAGGTACTGTACCATCACGACTATCACCAGCACCCCTCTTATTCTGTTTCGCACGATTGAGTCAAGGTTAGCCAAGGCGGTCGATCACCTGTACTCCTCTGCTAGAATATCTATGAGGTTTAATAAAATATTGACGAGCAATGAGCGAATTAATTAATGACAATTATCCCCGAGAATGGATCGGTCAACCATTCAACTGTTCCCACAACGCATTTTAAGAAAGACTTGTAAATACCAATTTACAGGTCATACCAACTTGTTAGCCGTGACTCATTAGATATTTTCGGATTACTAAAGACTTATTATTTAACAGGATATTCTGTGCGATATATGTAACAAAAGATTTTTTTCGGCAAAAACGATGAGAGCTCATCGAAATACTCACCAAGAATCTAATGCTATCAAGTGTGACATTTGTCTGGCCCTCTTGTCATCTAAAAGAGCCCTTGAAAGACATCATATCAAGGTTCATTCGGAGGAATACTCTTGCCATCTTTGCGATAAAAAGTTCGTGACCCGGAAAGCAGTGCACAATCATATGCAAGTAAGTATCGGTAAAATTTAAATATCTCGAAAGTCTTGAATAAGGTGTTCAAAACACCAGATTACATGTCTTTTCTTGTATCTCGCAGCATGTGCATTCTCAAGGCAAGCATCAGTGCTCTATGTGTCCAAATGTTTATAAGAGTAGCGCCATGTTACAAGATCATATTCTTAAACATCAAGGAATACGAAAATATAAGTGCCAAGTATGTGACAAAGCATTTACTCAGAGGACCCATATTTCTACGCACATGGCTGTACATTATGCAAAAAGGTTTAAATTTTACCATTAAAAATGAGGTTTAGTCCAAATATAATACCAAATATATCTCATTGCTTTTGTAGGTTTGCATGTCCTGGTTGCAAAAAAGCGTTCAATCGGATGGATAATATGAAGACACATACGAAAAATTGCATAATATTTATATCAGATCCAGGTCTAACTAACCTTTTATCTACAAGAAAATACAAAGTATTAGATAACCCAAACGAAATAGAGTCTACATTGGAAACTACTGAACCGATGGGTTTAATGAGTGACTTTGATCCATGTCTTAATCCTGTTGCTGATATCAAGTTTGATTCTCTTGACGAAGCTCTCGCATCCATGGATATTATTTCTATTGATAATATATTTGAAGCTGCTAATCAAATAATCACAGAGTCGAATAATTTTCTATAACTGATTTATAGATATATTTACAAAACTTATTTATTAAAAGAGTTCCAAATTTTAGTTGCCACACATTTTTAGTTGAATCTCTATATACAGTTGAAAAATATATATGAATCCATAACTCTATTTTCGAGTAATAATGTTAATTCATAAACATGTTACTATTTGTTAGTATTGAATCACATTATTTTTTCAATATATATCGTTCTTTTTAGAACTATATTTATAAAAGGACCAACGCGATAGTTTAAAAAAAATGTAGCCTACTTTATTTGTTTATACACTGATGTGAGGTTACAGTCTTAAATACGCAGGACCACGCGCACCGTGCGCACAAAACTCCGCTAGAGCTATTAAAAACCTATCTTTTATAATAGTATATATTTTCTTTCACAACGAATATAGTCTCTTCTATTGAAGATTACCGATGAAGTGTAACATTACTTCACAATTAAAAAATCAAAACTTCGTAAATCAAATACTTTTGTATTTCAAGTAACGAAATGTGTTTCTATATAATAAGTGGACCAATTATTCGTAAGCAATGTTGAATAGTATACCTTTTTGGTGAAATGATAAAGTTAAGCAAAGTAAAAACGAACACTGACTCATTCTTGATGAAATGAAAATTATAAAGAGTCGGCTATGACCAAGTACTTCTCTAATGCATTTTAAGTCAATGACCAAATATCAATATTATATGTAAGGTAAATAAGTTTTTGATTGTTATTGTAATGTCGATTGTAAGCAAGTGTACTTGAAGTTTCTAATACAACGAGTGATTATGTTTATTCTAGAGGTTGGCTTTTTATTTACCATTACCCTAAGTACAAAAGTTGAATCCGAATTTTGAAAGAACACGATGATACGAACAAACTTTGTGAAATTATAAATACAAAAATAGTAAAAACGTATGTCTCGGTTATATGGAACAAGATCGAAGAGACTGTCTGTGCAAACATTCTGTTGGGGACTAAGAAGCTATAATTATTAAGTTATTTCGACTCGGTGGTTGCAATTTTCATTTCGTGATGAATTGGAATAAAATTATTGTCAAACAAACAGCCGAAATTTATAAGCAAAACTTGCACCCCAAAGAGTTTTCATTTCAATCTTTAAGCTTAGAAAGCCAAAAAAAGAAAACGTTAAACTTAATGTAATTTAACCCGGGCACTTTACTCCCGCATAAACCAAGACCGCCCACTCGGAAATCAACGAACAATCATCTCTGGGCCTTTATCCACACGCGCGCTGCTACCGGGGCTTTTTAATTTAAGTTTATACTCCGCAATTTCGCTGCCACCATCCGCGCGCTCTCTTATGTTTTTTAACCATCTATATAACTATATATATTATACGCATTCTCATAGCGCGGCCGCGCTATATAATCCCGCCTTTTACTGCTAAAACCTCGCAACTGGCATATCATTTTAATCCGTTTTAGCGGGACGTGCACAGGTGGTGGGCGGTACGGAAGCGCTGCTACCACCGCCACTGATAGCCCGCCCTGTCGTCCGTTTGATTTTCCCGGTATATTAAGTTAGTAGTTTATAAATAGACGTAGCCGAGTTATATAATGAAAATACTGAGTGAAATATTTAAATGCGCCTTTCGCGCCGCCCATCACTCGGCTTTACCGGCGAAAGCAAGAAAGTACTTATGCTGAAAAATATAGTCTGCGCCCTCTGCTTCGTTATATACTGCAGATTGCAATATCCCGATTACACATTTTAATTCCTATTTATAGCTTTTAATTTACTTTCGGATTAACAAAGTTACAAAAGAATTGGGTCAAACGAGCTCAGTTGGAGAAAAAGGCCGAGCGTTGTTTTTGGCCTACTAAACGGAAAAATACAATCCATTCAGCCAAAATCTTTTTCGACTAACTGCTGCATCTGCAATTTTAAAACCACAATACCTACTGCAATCTCGAGCCACGCCGATAACGAGCTAAAACTAACCTATTACTCGCTAAACGAGGCGCGTAATAGCCGCGTTGCGTTGAGACATTCACCCTACATTACCGCGTGTTGTCTTTGGGTTTCCAGGTCAGCCGCGCCGCGAATTGTTCCGCGTCTACATTTTTCCCTGCGCTCGCGATTGGGAAACGTTAGCGCGCGCTCGCGCGACAATCCGCGTGAAAGGACCCGCGCGTGTACACATAAACAGACACATGCACACACCCCGAATGAGGCCATTTCGCAGGCTGCCGCGCTGGGTTATTTATCTC
>UXGD01002805.1:0-23591 GCA_900474315.1 Torymus auratus | reverse complement strand
TAGCCTACTAAGCTGCTATTTTCCGCCACCATGAGCGCTTATATAGATTCTTCTATCCCCTCTCTCCGCATGCTCACCTAGCGGCAGCGCGCGAACTAGGCTCTGGCCGGCCGCACATATATGGCGGGAAAAATCATATTTCAAATTTAGCATTTATTTATACTCGTGCCGAAATTTTATTGTGTGTATGTTAAACCTAATGTATTTGTATATTAAATTACGTTCCGTTACATTATTTTCAAAATTCAGTAAATTTTTAACTTTAAAGTTTCTTAAATTTAAGGACATTTTTAACAGTGAATCATTTAAAAAGGTGTGAAACCCAAATACCCAGGGGGTACGAGGTCCTGGCAAAAAAGGGAGCTACGGAACGAATCAATCGATCATCAATTATTTAAAAAACTCATGACCAAAATTATAGCCGGGGGACGCGAGATCCACGCCAAAAAAAGGAAGTTGTATAGACGTGTGACGATAAGCGAGTCGATTATTTAAAAAATTGTTTATCAAAAAAGATATTACATGCGCTCTAATATCAGTCGGAAATATTTTAGAGCAGTTAATTCTGGAGCGTACAGGGCAATTCGAGGCGTTCCGTATATGCACCGCGCGCGCGCCTTATTTATCAATCCTATATACAGTGCGATGTATATACATCTTCCCAAGTGGGCTTTAGGGAATGAGGAAGTTCAGCCCTGGTGCGAGCGCATAAATATACATACATGCGAGAGCGCGTACATATACCACTCGGACCGGCCAGGTACATACATCTCTCACCATTTAATCAACATTAATTGCCGTTTCTTTCTGATTCCTTTGATGCGGGACTTTTCGTAGTACCGCGTTAAATATGTTTAAGTTTTTATTCTTTTGTAATTATTTTATTTCGCGAGTCGTGGGAATCGCCCGTTCATTCACAAGACGATTTTTCCTTGTTATTGTAGCAGTTTCTTTAGTTATTTTATTATTACTTTGTAATTTCACTAAAAATAATTGCAAACGTCAAAACAGAAAAAACTTTATTTTCGAGCAACCCTTTTACATTTTTTTCTCTTCTCTGACTAATCTTCTCGCCTACTCTCTCTTTCTCACTCTCACTCACTCACACTTTCATTCTTCTCCTTCTCCTCATCCTCCTCCGGCGCGCCGGTAGTCCCACTGCGCGGGCGTCGTTATTCTCAATTAAGCTTGATGGCTTAATGGGCCAGGAGCTTACATGTCATTTGTTTCGCGGCTTGCACTTCCCTACTGCTCTCTCTCTCCCTCTCAAAATCAGTTGAAAACTAGAGCACGCCTCTCTCTCTCTCTCTCTCTGGCTTTGTATGCGCGCATGCCTCACCACCACGCGTCTCTCAATTATTGTCTCGCCGCGGGTGCACGATGATGATACGCTCGACTCATTGTCGCACGCGGAGCGAAAGTGGCGTCGTAGTCGTATAGTATCGGCCGCTCGGCCTGATTACGATCGCGTGTATATGATACGTGCGCAAACTCGAACGGGCGCGCGTTAGCTTTGTGTTTTGGAAAATTTCACGTATTGGGTCTCGCAGGATGAATGAGCGTGGGTGGAGAGTCTTTGTTGCGCGAGCGAGGGTTTGAAAAGTGTCTCGAGGCTGGTAGAAGGACAGAAGGACGAAGGGTATAAATAGGATGGGATTGTAGGAAAGGAGAGCCTGGAGTGGAGGCTTATCGGCAGATTTATCGCTGCTGTAATACGTTATTTGGAGTAATACGCGGCGTGGAAAAGGCTTTTGATGTGATGTAGTGGTAGTCGACCACTTTGATACAAAGCACTGCTGCTGCTGCTGCTGCTCGATTCAATTCTTTGCCTGCTGATAACGAATGGCAAGATTTAATAATAGCAACGGTTTTTGTTCAATAATAATAGGGGAGTTGATAATAATGAGAGAAAAAGTGAATTAAGGACTGAACAAGTTATAATCTCATGGTTGCTATATAAACGATGAACCATAAAAAGTTGCAAGCTCCACGTAGACTATCGAAGTGTAAATTAAAAAACAATTTCGAAATGTAGTTTTTATTGAGATTAAAAAACTTTTTATTATTGAAAATTGCTCGTCATCAACTTCGTCTATCAAACTTTCCTAAACAGAAAAATTAAACAGCTTGTATTTCAAAGCCAATATACACTATATTTTGTATGAAATTTCGAATAAAAAGATCCATCTGAAATAAGTAAATTCTCCTTAAAATAATTGAAATGTATGACATTAGGATTAATATTATAACTATTGAAAAATAAAAAATTGAATTAAATGTTATTATAAAATATTTTTAGTAACTATCTCAAATTTACCTTAAGAATAATATAAAAAAAATGTAACCTCTACGCATGCTTCGTATATTATCGCTTTATCGACAATTTCTGTCCAGATTATTCAACCACACCCGAACGAATAAAATGTTTCTCACTTCCGATCCGTAATCTAATTCACTGCGTCTCGAAAACAAATTTTCTCCATAGCATGCAGCCCACCGGAACTCTCGGTTCAATCCTCCGCGGCTACATTTCAAGCGCAATTCGCACAATGGCTGCAAATTTAAAGCGTCGTCAATAGAGCGTCGTCGCGCACGGGGGACGGCCTTTAAACAGAAAGTTCCGGCGCGTCGCGGGGCTTTTAATTGCCAGTTTCACTCTCAGCAGTGGCGAAGAAAAATCTACGGCGGCAAAGCGTCTTTTCGACGAGCCGCGAATTCATAACGAACCGTTTAATTACAATCGTAATTAAGCTATCTTCGAGGAAGGAGGCGAGTTAAACTCGGCCAGATGCTGCAGTAGTTATATCCGAAAACTCAAATTAATTCAACGACGGTACGAGAGAGAGATAGAGAGAGGCCATAATTAACTTTATTATACGATAATACTCGAAACTCGATGCTTACGAGCACACCGCCGTGGCCTTTAATTAGCCATTGTTATGAGCTGGCTGCCGTGAATTTTAGGAATATAAATTCTCTGTATATTTATATAGATTGTGGATAAGTATTGCAGTGCGAAGAAGAGGCAAAAGTGTTCTGGCTTGATTCAGCAATTTCGCGTCCACTGTACGATTTAACTCGATCGTTAAGTCCTTCGGTAGTTTTTCTTCTATTTCGGATTTTCCCCCTCAAGCGGTTCACTAGGGGAGCGAGAAACTTATTCACTTGTTAGAGCCTCGCCGCTACAGTCGTATATATACGAACATTTTTCTCCGTTAATTGTGTAGTTTTTTTGCGGTTTTCTCGGGTTTGGGATTGCAGCCGAAGCCGCACAGAATTGCGTTCCACCCATAGGTATATACGCACTTTATATATTTCTAAAGGGAAGTGATGGAATGGAAAATGTGTTCGACCAAATGAAATCAATTATTATTTACACATTTAAAAAAAAAAAATCAAATTTCTTCAACTTTAAAAAAATTTTTTTTGGATTTACGAAAGCTAATTTGTTTATTTGTAAGAAATATAAGAGCAAGAGCTTTTTATGCTTGTTATCTTTATTTTCTTTCGGAAAAAACATTCCACTAATTGGAGAAAAATAGACAATTCCTGGTAGAGATGTTAATTCATCAAACAATGGGATTATTTTCTATAAAAGAAACTGGCGGACCAAAAAAGTCTGTATGAGGCATGTCACACAAAAGCAGTCATGTTGTAAACATTTTCGATGAAAGCATCTATTTTAAAAACAGTCAAAGAAATATCTACTTTTCAGTAAATAAAAATGATATTAAGCTCTGTCGAACGTATATCATGTGTAACTTCTGATCCACAATTACCTGCCATTCAATCGCACGGAAAATTTCACAACTTTTTTTCCCTCTTCTCGCGCACATAAATTGGAAACGTGGCAACAGCTAGCGTAAAAATCTAACTTTGTTAAAAAGGGTATACGCGCGAACAACAAACTTCGTAAACTCAATTTGACGTTCGCACTCGAACAGATGTGATTGGGAATTTTGATTTTTCAAACTTAAAGGTTGAGGCTTTACTAGGAGAAAATAAACTAAGGAATATTTTTAATTTCGCTACGATATTTTCAATTTAAAAAATGTTTAAAAAATTAAATATTTAGAAAAGTATGTCAATTATATTTTTATGAAATTGTCTGTTAAAATATTAAAAAAATGAACAAATTAACGCGGTACAAATGATGATGATAAAGTATCCTTATTTCACGAAGGAATATTTTGTTCTGAATAGCAAATTAGTAGCTCTATACATATAGCACACCTAGTTTATCCAACATGCAAATGAATGTTCAATAAATCATTACGTTTGTTAAATCACGAAGATTAGTCAAGGTTTATTAAAATTTAAAGCGGTTCTAGTGCGGCTAAAAATGACAAATGGCCTTGTCAGCTTTAACGATTAGTAAAATTAATACACACGACATGTTTCTGCCATACGCAAATTAATGAATTTACAACCCCGTCCAAACTCCTGTCCCCTTCTTAATTGCTCATCGTTCATTATTTATCTTACATTCTTGGACCATTTATGCGACTCACCAAGATGAGCTATGAAAGTTCATTAATTTCGCTACCATGACATAATTATTTCATTTTACCTCCGTCATACATAACAACACTTCGTGGATTTAACGGAGAGGATAAAACTTTTTTTTTAAATATCTCGCGGTTTTCCCATTCGACGCTATCTGACGAGAGGTACGATTATTTCCACATGCTATTTTTTACTTGTCCTTCTGTCCCCTCTCTCTTTCTCCCCTTCTCTTCATTCTTATCTGACACTATTGCGAATTGATTTATCACTGGGGTAACCAAAACGACATTCCGACAGCGGTACGAAGAATTTTGATTTAACGAAGTGAAACAGGCCAGCTATAGGTACACCCGTTTGTACTCTGAGTATTTTTTTTGTTCCTTCGAAAATGTATTTGCTCCTACTATATATGTGGAATAATAGTTTTCTTCGAATAAATATTAGTTTATATAAAGAGGTATTGAAAGTTACTTTAATTTACAAATTATTAGAAAAATATCCGTTTTTGTACAAGAAATAATAATGATTTTCATATTTATGTAATTTCAGGAAACTAACTCCTAAATCATTTCTTCCTTATTTATAACAATCGCTAAAATCGGTCAAACCTGCAAACATTACTACTAACCGAGAGAATTAGAGTACTCGTTGTTTAGTACCTGTCACAAATCAACGCCACGAACTAATGCGGTCTACAGCAGAGGTATGTTAATATTTATCTGATATTCCACGAGCCACGCGAGGCATAATTAAATCTGCTTACACACCAGTACGTCTATATCGGCCCACCCATTAATTTCGCAGAACACAGGGTTTCGTTGTTTCAAAAATAACAATTTTTCAACTTTAATTCATTAACTTTCGGGAAAACTGTTTCAGATAGAGCCCCGCGCGTATAATAGGCCCGGTGATTTTTCAGGCCTGTCCTCTCTCAGCGCAGATAAATTCGCCCATTTAATTTCGGACACGAAAGCTTTATAAGCCGATGGGCTTTATCGTAGACAACGTATGGGGACCTATTTAATGCACTATCATTAAGGGGCATATATTATGGTCGCTTTTCTGGGTAAACGCACAGCGTGGGGCGTGCGGGACATGTATAAATGCGCACACGAAAAGAGTGCGGCGAGCGTGCTATTTAGGTTAATAAAGAAATCGAGGAGAAGATATTTCGTCTTTCTCAAATGAAAATGTATTGCAGTTTGGTTTACGTTTCATTAACATTTTATATTTAAAATAATTATGAAATATGTAAATCCAAATTTAAAAAGACTCGCATTTTCACGTTGTTCGAACGAATTCGTAATCAAAGAGTATAATTAATTATATTTTGAGGTTTTAATTAAATATTTTAAAAATATAATACAATAAAAGTTTGAACATTACAAAATTAGAATATTCTTTTCTTTTAAAAATGAACAAAAACATATAAATTGTTTTCAATGCTCAAAGTTCTATTGCAAAAAAATAAAGTAATTTTCAACAATTCAGACCAAACACACACACTCGCTTCATCTCGAATTCTAATACACGCGATTAATTGAATTACCGACTTTGCCGGTTCGCAAACACACGCGCGCGCTTGTACTCGCGAGCTCATCCGCGTCGCGCGCGGTCTGCGAATATACGCGGCTTCATTAGCGAACGAAAATGACTTGTACGAGAGCGCAGATGTGTTTTGCGTATACACGACGTGCAACGGTTCCTTAAAAGCCGACTTATTCCATAGTTGCTAGTTTCATTATGGACTCTTCGTCATTTCGCGTATTAAACAAACTGATTACGAGAGGTAACAATGGACGCTTTTTCTTTATTTCTATGTTTCGTACGTCAAGGATTTTAATTAATTTTGCAATTTATACGAAAGCGAGCGAATTGAAATGGAATTAATAGAATTTTAAAACTGATCAATCAGGCGCTTCTGCCGTTCCGTCGTTAATTTTAAAAGCTCAAGAAGTCTTCGAGAGAGATGCTGATTGATGGTTGTCGATTAGAAAAATAAATAGTTCGTACGCTCGATTTTGTTCGGCGGCAGGGGATAAGCTTCATCGATCGAGTGCCGCCTTCGCTGTGTAGCCCGCTGCAAGTTTTCGGTGCTTGTTTACGTACAATAAACACTGTAAGAACATAAATTTAACAATCTATTGACCTATAAAACTCGGCCGCTCCTTAATCCTACTGCCAGGGGTAGAAAAATAACGCGAACTTGGCAAACTAGTTTTTCGGAGTTAGAACATATTTAAAGAAAATTTTCACCTCCCAATCTGTAATTTACGTAGTGTATGAAACCATTGTTTGGTCAACGTGAAAGACGATTTCATTTTTTCAACATTTTCGCGTTGAAATTTATGAAACTCTCGATAAAGATAAAATTAGGATAGACGCAAAAAAGATGTAATTTGAAAATCTAAAATTACATTTTATCAGATGCCTTGCTCATTGTTTGGTTGTACTTTTTACACTGTTTATACTTGAAAGATTTAATCTATCCTCGGTAATCTCCATTAAACCTCTGTTTACTTCCGCTCAGTCTATAATCGAAAATAAAGAGAAAACTATATATCTAATTTTTCTCAATTTCCGTCTCATCTTTCCTCTCGATATTGCTAAACACTAACAGACTTTATTATCGCTCGCTGAATTAACCCAGCGCAGAGCTTATAGCAAACATTTTCACAATTATTATTCGTTCACTGAGCAAAATGAAAATCGAGACCATAGCGAATGTTATACTTTCAACATAATATACATATCAATGTAAATACATTACGAGCGACCTCATCATAAAAGTACTTGTTTTCGCTGAAAACAGCACAACGCTCGTCGCATTAAAATTTTCAGTACTTATAGCCCCGCGCGCGCGCGCGCATTTAAAACTGCTTGTACATATCTCTTTATACGCGCCACGTTTTCACGAGCACAAATGGCGAGTGGGGAGATCTATCTCTCTCCGCTTATTCGAGACGCATGTGCGGCGGTATTACGACTCTTTTAACGTACTCTCGCGCTCTTTTATATATGCAAACCTTTCGACGGAGGAGGGAAATTGATAGTTTCGCAGGCAGCTGCAACTTTTCATTAAGATATGGATATTATGTATGACACATTCACGTGGGAGGACGCAGGCGCGTTGTTATTATGTGCTCGTTTTACGAACGTGAAATTCGAAGGGTCGTTTTAATGCGATCGAAATCGTATAACGTTATATTTTTTTTAAGAGGGCTTTTTATGGTACCAAATAATAGCGAGCGTTTGTGGAGCTTTATTCGAATGAGAAATTGAAATTTATAGAAAAAAAATTTCCATTCATTTTTTGTGTCGTAAGCTCTTTATATGCTTATTGCATATACTGAGGAAATATAATGCTAACTGAACTTTTATAGATAAAATCGAAATAATAATAGCGTATGAAAAAGGAAATAATACATTATAATGGGATCCTTATTGTATTATTATATGCAGTTTATAAATATCACATAATGAACATTGCATTGTTTTTGCCCTTTAAAAAAAAAAAAAAAAAAAAAAAACAAATTAATCTGATATTTAAAACACGCGCGCCGAACAGTCAAACTTTCTCTTTTTGCATTTTGCCCCCTGCACGTATAAGAATTATTTATTTACCAGCATTATAACTCGTTTTTATACGCGAATCGAATTGCCAGGCTTTTTTCTCTCTTTCGCCGGCTCGCAAAACGAACGAAAACAGCGGCAGCTCTTTTTTCACCCCAGACGCTAGCGCGTGCTTCGCTGTCTGTTTGCCCGGTAAAAATGCTAAACAAACCATCGGCGGAAAAAGGAGAGGGAGGAACGCGAAGACGCAGCTGCGCGCGACGACAGTGGTAAAAAAAACGTCGCGCGCGCTCGGAATTTATCGCCAAGCTTCGTTTTCTAGTGCGCGCGTTTCCGACGATGCGAAAACAAGTTTTTGCCCACTACCTACTCGTTTTATTTTTAATCGGACCACACGCATGTGTGTGTGTCTTTGATGAGCTTTTGAAGAAGCTTCTTCGACCCTCTTTTTCGAGGAGACAGGATACTAAGGATACACGACGCGTCAAGGTGCCGCATCTACGTATATATAACTGTATCCGAATGGAATTGTCAGCACGCGACTTTTCTTCTTCCTTCCCTGGCCCAGGCGGATTGAGAAGTCGTATAAATTAGTCGTAGCGGAGGGTCTCTCGCTTTTGTATGCCCGTCGACGCGTACACGATAAGGGAGGGAAGAGAAAGAGAGAGATAGTGATAAGGGGAGAACGACAATTTCGGGCAACGAGCGGCGCGCCTTTTTTTCTATCGCAACGGAGGAAGCTATTTTTCAGATCGATTCAATAAGTCAGCCCCGCGCGCGCGCGCCGAGGCGGTATAGATAGCGCCGATATAGAGGGGAGACAGAAAGAGAGAAAAAAACTGCAGTCGCCGGGGCTCATCGTCGATGCGATGAAAAATCGCAGGATATTTGTTGCGATTCAACAGGGGTGTATATTGTCCCGCGAGATTAATTTATCTCAGGGGTGGGAGTGGAGGCCGGATTTGGGAATTGATTTAGGATAATGGCGTGGAATTTGTTTTGATAAAGCGGAATCCGGACGATGAAATGGTGAATTAGAGAACGCGCGGTGTCGGATATATTATATGGATTAGAGAAGGAAAATATTTGGGGTGAGGGAGTGTGCAAAGAGGATCGTGAATTGGTATTGGAAAAATACCCGTGGTACAATTCAAACGAAAAAGTATAAAATATATGTATGGGCGGCTGCTATTCATATAATTCCTTTTTCAAAACGCAATTTATATATAATGCTATTTAAAAAGTGGAAGTTAATATGATTCTATTTCGGAGAAGCGTTGCATATAATGCTATTTGAACAGTGCCTATATCATATCATTCTATTTCAAAATTGAGTTGCATATAATGCCATCTCAAAAGCATGCTTTCTCATGCAATTCGAGTATACAAGAAAATTTAAATAATAATTCACATCGATATATATAATTCTATCGTCATCAAACCTATATAATTAATTTACCTGCGAGGCACATAACCACCGCACTCTCTTCTAAAATCCAAAAATCAATTGCGCGCTTTTCCGCGGCGCCCATTGGTCGCTCAGCCGCCCGTTCATGCAAAGCACTCCGTATAATCGTATTTACGGTCAATAAATTGACCGCACCATCGAAAAAATTTGAATTCACCCTCGCGCCGACTCTTCGTCGCCTGCACATATTCCAAAGCGCCTTGTGCGAAATTAAGCGCGAAATTAATCCGCACGCGAAGGGATTATCGATTGCGCGCGAGCATTCGTATATACGAGCGGCCCCGTTTTCACGCCCGAAAACAATCGCATTGGCTTTTTTCACACAGACGCGAGTGTATATGTGTGTGGGGGGGATATTTCGCGGGGGGTCGTGGGCACGACACGGACTTGCACTCGCGCGCGAAACACCCTCGGCCGCGATTTCTTACGCTCTATTTGAGACTTTCAGCGCGCCGGGACGCGCGTCCTTGCACATGTATACGTGTGTGTGTGCAGTGATTCGGCTACGAGCGAGCTGCACGTGTGTAGTTTTTACTTTCGAGGGCAGAGAGACGTAAATTCTTTGGGTTTCATTTTGTGAACTTTGATGGAATGGTTCGTCATTAATGATGGAGCTTTTTGCTTTTTTTTAATGTGCAGTGATTTTAAATGGAAAACGAAAAGGTATTGGAGATTTTAATATCCTTTGATTTTTATATAGATTTGGATTCAAGTTTTCAATTAATTGTCAAGTGAACCATCACATAGATTCTTCGAAAAATTGGTACTTTGCAAAGGAGCTTCTGAATTACGTGGTACCTTTTTGCTACACTTGTATAAGAAATAAATTGTAAAAAAGGTGAAATGTCCGAATGAGGGTGTCTTTGTAGACGAGAGTCGTATATCAGTTATACTTTTTAACTGAAATTTATTAAAATAATTTATTTCATCCAATACTTTTGATGCATCAAACTCCACTTTACTACTTTTTTGTAATTATTATTTAAAACGATTCATGTCGAACCGTTTTCTTTGCACAAAAAGTCTCCAGAAAAAGGTTGAGACATATATAGATTATATATGGATACACAAATATAGCAATAAAACAAAGACTCCAAATTGCTAATTTTTAATATTATCTTCATAATACTACGCAAAGCGGATTTTCATATAAAATTGAATAGAGGCTGTTCTCTTTATTTCGAATAAAAACTCAAACTGTATCAGGTTTAATATAAAATTTAATATTAAATTCAGCTTGATATCTATTTCGCGATATTGCTGTTATAATTTATCTCAATAACACGTTAAGCTGGGTAGGGATTCTATATAGATTTGCCGATAAAGAAGGTATGAGTAAATGGTCTTTTACTGAAAAATATATGTGCTTTGATAAATGTACGCAATATAATACGGCACATTTACTCAAAATTGAAATGGCAGATCGATTGGGCCATGCAACAGCTTTAATAAATGTCTTCATTAATTAGCTACCTATTACAGTGTTTCAGTAATTAAAGTAACTCACATAAACATGTTAAAATTATGTGAAAAATTACTTTAAATTTCAACATTAATATTCGACCTCACCTACCAAATGATACATTTTATTAAAAAAAAAATGAAAATGAAACAGTATCACTCGCTGGTCGACGTTTAAAAATGCCTTGTGAAAATGAAACGTCAAGTGACAAATGAACCCATCATACTTTGCTAATGATCGAAAACGCATATTACATCAGTCGTAATACACACGACGAGATAATTAAAATGCGGTTTTTAAACACGCATACACGCCGGACAATCATTACAGGGACCAGAGCCACGAGTGGCAATTACATTGATTAAAGCTGCGGATATAGGCCTCGTTTAAAAAATTTCACCGCCACGAGCGACGTTTACAAACTAATCAGGTAATTGCAACTCAATCCTATAGGATGGAACTCTCCAACGTTCCGGTGAAAAAAGAAAGAGAGTGAGAGAGAAGCGCAGGACTTGTGATTAATTCTCGGTTTGTCTTTCCGCTTAACAAACTTCCGAATTAAAGGATCTACCGGACTCTTCCGGTTCCACTTAGTCCTTGGCCTTAGCGAGATTCTTTATTTTTTTCAATTCTACTGCAATGAAGCGCGGCTAAAGCAGCTATTTTTAGAAAAAGTTAATTGCTTCTTTTACAAATTTTACAATTTTAAATAGATTTTACGCAACCCTGCTTTTTCTTTTGAAAAATCTCATTATCCTTGAACGACAAAGAGTCAAAACCGGACGTAGTTTACAGGATTTTTACAATCCGCGGCGCTGTTTGCAACACCAGCCGACGCTCGATAGCATACTTATAATATAGCGGCCTAATTATCATTTTGGCCAAAACTCGTAGGCGAAACTTTTTTGGCTCGTAAAAATTATTTTGCCTTCGAGAGAAAGCGCTGTATATATCATTGGCATCCTTTGAGCGCTGAAGAATATAAAACATACACCTTTTTATTCTGTTTTTGCCCCGCTACTTTTTTTTAATGGCCATTAGACTGATATATGCTGGTCACATTTTCTACATGCGTTTCATAATTTCCATCACGTTCTCTCGCCATTAAATACTCTTTCCAAACTTTTTCGTTTCTCATTTCATTAGTCTTTTACTTTACCGGGAATGAGAAAAATTTTTAGTGGAAATTAAATTAAAGTTTCGAAAAAAACGCGCACTATCATTAGGACAATAAAAAACGTTTATTTGACCAAGTGGAGGAGGTTGGAAAAAGTCAAGTTGACTCTATTTCTGCAAACGCAGAGTAAATGCAAGGATCTCATCCGTATCAAACTTTTGCATCCAAATGAGAATTGAAAATAGGTAATTGGGAGTTTTTAGTAATACTGCGCTTGCAAACTACTGTTATGCTCTGAAAAAGTATAAAAATCTTTTTGTTCGTTAACCAATTAGTATACAACATTTTTCTACGTAAATAATTTAACGAAATATATATCACAAAACAGCATTTTCTAATATTACACATGTACAATCCCACCATTAAACCGACATACTATTAAAAATAATTGTATTTTTTCACCCCTCCCATCACATTCCTCATAATTAATCAATTCTGCATTTTCCTACATATAGCTATATAAGTTCGCTGCTACGCCGTAACTCTTCATGATTCCAAACAGCGCGTGGCTCCGCGCGCGAAAACATCGTTTTTCACGCGACGTAGAGCGCAAGCGCGTCGCGCTACTTCATTGACAAGTCAATTTCGACTGTTCCATTATACGACGTAACCGACGATTTAATATTTCATCTGAATGCCTTCAACGCCAATGTTGAATGTGCTGCGTTAATCGCAGGTATACTAATTAGTTGTCGAATGTTTGTATAAATATGCGCATATATGAGCAAATTTATGCGAAAACTCTTTTTTAAGGCACTCTTTCCGGGCCTGTTTTTTTCCTACTCTTTGTACTACATAATATAGGAAAAGAATTGTGTGCAATTAAAAAAGCCTTGGTGACTCCCATTTTTCAAAGATTGAAAATTTTTTTAAAAAGTGCAAAAAATATACCCTCTTTTCAACTGTTAACCATTTGTTCCAGAAACGACCTAGATAAATTTGCAAAATATAAAATAAAACTAGAGAAGAGCAGCTTTTATTTGTCTTTTCAAAAATTGAAAAAAAAAGTTGATTCATTCAATAGTTCTGACCGTTGGAAGTTGAGCGTTCAAAAGGCAGTATAAAACGCAAATCGTACAAACCGGCAGCCCGATCTTTGAGACTGTTTGATGCCTTTTCGACCTCGTTTTCGACGCTCAATTTTAAACGATCAGAACTTTTGAAGGAATCAATATTTTTTCAATTTTTAAACAGGCAAATAAAAGCTGGTCTTCTTTAGTTTTATTTTATTTTTTGCAAAATCTATAGGACGTTTCTCTGGTATAAATAGCTAAAAGTTTAAAAAAAGGCTATTTTTGCAAATTTTTCTTTAATTTTCCATCTTTGAAAAAACGGTGTCACCAAGGCTTTTTTATTTGCACATGATTTTTCTCCTATATTATGTGGTACAAAGAGTAGGAAAAAACCAGGCCCGGAAGCTGTTCTTTGAAAAAAATTCTTACACACCCTTTTGAGAACGTGTAAATGGATTTTTCACGTAGATATCCTCATATTCGTTTTGTCTACGGGGTGCGGAGAGCCTAAAAGAAGAATTAATCGCGAGAATGCACGAAATTACCGACGAATTCGCGCAATATAGCGAGCGCGCGTAATAACACAGCCGGCGGCGTGCACTCTCTGTATTTACACTGTTTAATGGCGTCGAAAATCGCCGTACAAACTGGCGGGGAAACAAAGTTACCCCCACCCGACACACCGAGAGAGAGAGAGAGAGCGACTGTTTTAGAGCCGTTTTTACAGCGGTTTGTATGATTTTTACGCCCAGTATAATTGCATATAAGCGTGCGCGTAAACCATTATAATATGCGCGCGATTCTTTTTCATTACGTCAAAAGTCGCGCGCGCGCGCGAAGTCGGGCTGCAAGTGGACGAATACGGCTCAATGGCATAATGCAAATTGTTTTTGACGTAAAGTGAACCGACGCCGAGTGGGAAAAACGAAATTTCGAGCGAGAGGCGAGAGATCGCTCGCCTCTCTTGAAGCGCTAAGAGCACTCAGCTACAGTAATGAGGTTTTGGGCCCTTGGTCAATTGATTGATTAATGCAGCGATACCACTATTAAATTGTAATGGGACAGCGGTAAAGTAATTATACATGCACGACTCTCTCTCTCTCTCGCTCTCTCTCTCTCTCTCTCTCTCTGCAGCACCGATAATGTGAAGTATATTCGCGCGTTTTAGAGTGCGAATTGATTTTGTAGCTATTTTTTAAACGCGGATTTGTTTCATTTAGACTCACTATACGTTCAATTTGTCAAATAAAAGAAATATATATTAAAGTATATTGAAAATTGTTTCCATCAATTCTGATTTTTCCACGTTTCCAATCTCATTCTGTCAATCTAATTATTGTGATGAAAAAGCTGGAATAAAACTTTATGCATAATCCTTGAAATTCCGTCATATTTTTACTATTCAGAATATTTCATTCGCCACGTTCAATTTGCCACAAATTTTAATTGTATTGTCCTATTGAAGCTTTAATATTACGAAATAAAACATTTCTATTGAACAAAGTACTGGATACATTCAAATAAATCGAAAATATTTAAAAAATTTCATTTACGAAACCCCAAATCTTTCATAACAATTTTCATCATACCAATTAGTCTTACATATAGTTCCGATAATAATATATTCGACATTTCGCCGTTCCAATCGAGCACGTAAAACCGAACCGCTGCGTAAAAAACCAAAATCTCCCCCACATTTACATACTCTCCCACTAAATAACGGAACCACCTTTCCGTCCAGCCTCGATTTTAAAAATTCCTTTGCTACCCCCATACTGCTAACACAAGCAAAATCCTTCGAGCAGAAACTTTCGCTGTAGCAGCAGCAGCGCGGCGGCAAAAGTTTTGCGGTCTGACGACTCTCTCCTGTGCTGCGGTTTCCCCGTATAATATAACAGCGGTATAAACGCCCAGTTAAGCGTCGCTGAAGACCCGACCGAATTCTCGACTTCTTCTTCTTTGATATTATATATTTGCGCAATAGCGCGTAGTGTTTGCGTAATCGACAGTCCGCCCTTTGCTCGAGACCTTATACACTTCGCAGGAGGGGAAAATTTAATAGCCCCCGGGAATATCGTATATATACCGTATACGTCGGTCGGTTGAAAATGACACACAGAGAGGATCTTCAATATCGATGTTTTTTGACTTTTTTTTCGAAGGAATTGGCAGAGAGAAGGAGGTGGCGAGATCTATAGGTTCCGGGCCGCGGCGACGGAAGACTTATCGCTTCATTAGGGGGACCGAGGTCCATTGTTGTCAGAGAATTGGCGATTTTCGAGAGCACAGTTGAGAGAGAGAGATTGAGGCACGATCGACTGGAAATTCTTTTATTGAATTTTGGAGAGAACATTCTGGGAGAGACAGAGAGAGAGAGTGACTTTCGAGCGCTCTGATGGAGGTATATAACGAGCAATTTGCAGTGCGAGTAATGGGACAGAGGAGTTGTATAAGGTACCTATGAGAGGAATGAGTTAGAAAGATATTGAATAATGGTGCGGCTTTGATGTCGCGCGCGAGTGGCTGTTTATGGCCAGATATGAATGGAAAAATACCGGAATATATGGTAGAGAAAGATTTTATAAATATCGGTCGGAGAGCAAGTAAATATTTGTGAACAGGGGAGAATTAAAAGAATCACACGCTGAATGAACACATGAAAGAAAAATACATAAATATATATAATATTTTGTTTGCCGCAATTTCGCAGTTGCGACTTGATCATTGAAAAGTCGACGTGCGTCCTGCGGATACGGTTTCCCGATTTTGCCGCAACTTTGCGGGGGAAAAGTTCGGCAGAAGCCGGATACCTCTTCGGTATAATTTGAAAAGTTTTGATATGAAATTTTACTGGCCTTTATGTAAATTTACTGGGAAATCATGCGTGAAACCGCATATGTGCGAATCTAATGCGAGGACTCTGAAGTTATTTTATATAACTCTGACGTGAAATGATAAATTAATATCTCGTAATATTAAAACGTTTGTGAATTTCTAGTGAGGTGTATATAGATACTAGATGAAGATCAACGAGAAAAAAAAATCATTGATTGAAACATTCTTTTGAACTTTCTACTCGATGATTACGTAATTTATACACGATACTCATGCGCGCTTAAATGAATCAATTTTTATTGATTCGCATTTGCACACACATATGTGCACACTACGCATATATGGAAAACAAAGAAAGAAAAATTCGATGAATAAAATAATATCGTCAATATATTATACGTACGCAAACGGCTCTCTCTCTCTCTCTTTCTCTCTCGTTTTCTCTCTCTCCAGCGGCGGTGCGTCGAGGATTATTGTCACGTCGACAACGAGCGGCAGTCAATCTTCATCTTTGAGCTTTCAATTCAGTCGCTTATTCGCTACTCCGTGCAAATCCCAACGATTAAAACTAAACAACTATAATGGAGTGTAACCGCGTGCGCGCGCTGTTAGCGCGCAATTTCGAATCGAGCCGATCGCCGTAAACCGCTGAAACGTATTCGTTCTTTCGAGCACCCGCGGAACGAGAATGATTTTTTTTGTCTCTATTTACTATCTGGGTGATTGGAAAATTGCGCTCGACGTCCCCGAGAAGCTATGCAAATGCGCGAGAGAATGCAGCGATCGGACGCGGGGAATGTTTTTGGAGACTTTGTAGCGGAACGGTTTCGGTAATTGCTAGTTGGTTCTCCCCTGAATTAATGCGGAATAAATACAATGTGCATTGTTATTTTACGGTTGTACAATTTCTGCAAATAATTATATTTTAATGTATATCTATCATTTATTGGAAGTTTATTCGAGGAGCTTATTGTCAGAGTATGTTTGCTTTAAGAGTTCTCAATCATTATATATTTATGCATCAGAAATTTGCGTGAACTATTCAACTTGAATAACGATAAAATCAATTATTTTATTGCATTTCCAATACATTTCTTGGAATTTCAAAGCTGAAGATACAATTTCTATTCTGATTATTATTATTATGTTCTGGTTTTGTGATACTAATAAATAAATAAGTTTTTTTCATTCGTGACATTTGCATATAAAATAAACCAAGTGGTTTTCTTTCTATATAATGTACATGATTACATAACGTTTTTATATTTGCAATTGATAAAAGGTAATTGAAGACGTTATACTCGACATCTATAGTTATAAAATCCTTAATTAACATGAATCAAAATTCAAATAAAAAAAATCTCTAAATTAAAAATAATACCAACAAAACATCTATAATCATCGTATCAAAAACGATAAACAAAACGAACGAAAGTTAAAAATTAAAAATCATCGAATCGTGCAACACTGATCTGACACCCATAAACAATATCTCAAAAATACCTAGAATCGCAACAACAACGCAATAAGATCGCACTGTGATAACACCGCACCTTTCGGGCCCTCTTCCAAACGGTTATAATACCACACAGCTATATAATAGAAACACCAACATAAACGCGAGCGCGCTCGAGACGGCCGACGCGGCGGTCGCGCGCATACTGAGGAGAGCCGCGCGAGACACATCCCGCGCGCGCGCGGGGGGTAGTTGCGTGCGTCTGGCCGCCCCCACTCTTCGACGTATTTCGGCGCTGCAACTCTCTCTCTCTCCCGACAGAGCCACTTGTTCTCCATACCTATATGTATACTGGTGTAGGTGTCACATCTGCGCGTACGTCTTTTTTTCGTTCGCTCGTCGTCTGATTCGGGGTTCGGGTCGTGAAATGGAAAGGAAGGCAGCGTGAAATGGAAAGTGGATGCTGGAATATGTGAATGGTTGTGTCGTGTGGAAAATTGTAGGGTACAGGGGGTGAGATGTGGGATACGTGAGAGAATCGGCTGTTGAAATTAAGGTTTTGAGGATTACTTGCCTAACATAAATCTAGATCGTTTATTTTGTTTTGTTAAATTAGTAAAAGATTGTTATAAATCTGGAAGAGCGCTGATGAGAAATGTTGAAACAACACTAAAGATGCTCAAAGTATGACCATAATAAATGAAAAACAAAGAATCTTCTGTTATGAAAAATAAACAAAGAATATAAACAGCAGAGCAGACTCGATAAAAAAAAATTATAGCTCTCTTCGAAAATTCAACGCTATTGTTTACGTAAAGGGGGTGAGAGTGGAGAAAGGATTTTGAACTTTAGTTTTGAAGTGCCTCTCAAAAAGTCACTTATCGGACGAATTTTTTCGTCTGCAATCCGAAGTAGAAAAGTTTTTCGCCTTTGTTAATTTGAAGCACAAATACAAAACATCCTTTCCTTTTTATTTTATCAAAGCCCGGCGAGAACTTCAGTTTCAGTTACGACTTTGTTATGTCCATGCAGAAGGTATCCGACCTTTGTTTGTTTATAATTTTTTTTTTTTTTATTTATGCCCGTTCTTTCAATTTCGACAAGACCGACGTTTCTTCTTTATGCGCCGTCTTTACGAGAGTCGTGTCCTCTTGTTTTTATTCCGTCCTTCTTTCAGGTCAGCCGAGGTTTATCTGGATGTGTACACGTATAGCTATGAATGCAGAAGTGGACCGGCTGCATAAGCCCAAAATGTCGGTGGTATTTGCTAAATCAGATTATCATCTAACATTGAGAGCGTGATTATTAATGAGCCAACTGGCAGCATGGAAATTATATATGGATGCTGCCATAAACAGTCTGGCAAATTTTACTGGAAATATGCGAGCATTATTCCAGCGAGTATCGCTATTTTTTCAAATTATTAGCCGTTGTATGAATAATTCATACAATTCTGTTATTATTTTGCAAAATTATTCATTCTTGTATAGGCGAAGCTTTGTTTACAAATTGTAGTCCTTGAAAATCGTTATTGTATCTAAAAATACAAAAGAAAAATCACGAAAGCATTTCAAAGTATAAAAAGAATACTTTTAGCTCTGCAAATATCGAAATAGTCCAAAAATTTCACAATGGATAGCCCAGTTTCAACTAAATTGGCGCGTAGCCCTTTATTGCATTTGTAACCTCAATGTTCGCCGAAATACATTTAAGTCCGAACAGACATTATTATAATTGCGAATGCGATATCCTGCGGCGGAAATCAAATCTACTTTTAAAGGTTAAAATGATTAAATTACTTTAATAGCACACGAGAATAATTTTTATTTCCGGCTTCAATATATCTTTTTTTATTTTACTTTTTAAATGTTACTCTTTTTTATACACTATCTTTATTCTACTTGTTTAGTATTTTACAAAAAGAAAGGACGAGCTTTAATAAACAATATTTCAACTAAACTATTTTGCTTTTGCAATTCACTTGCTAATTATTTTTTTTCGCCATTTCGGTATAGCAATTGAAAATTTATTGACATTCACGGTGGTGATTAAAATCAGTCTGAACGAATGATTGGGCATAAATTATTCATGATCGGACCACGCGCAGTGTGAATTGCTGGCCGCTTAAGCATTCATATATCACTGTGTTTATAAACACGAAGTCAACATTAACTTTCATTTGAATGATCAATGGTTTGTAATTTCTATATATAGTTCCTTATAAATGCTCTATACAGTCAAAACTACTAAAATAGTACATTTCAATCATGATACGTCTCGATTACTGCGACACACCTTGGACAAAATGATAGGGTATCTACAACACGCTATGCTTTTTTTATTTATCAATGCCTACCCTAAAAATATAAAGCATTATAAATAGTCTATTTTTATTAATGAATTATAAGAGAGTCAACATGTAAATCAAATTCACGAGTTCACTCAAAGGATGCATGACAACATGAATTATTGCTTCCTAATCTATTAAATGCGTGCCATAAAAAAGACTGATCATGTACAATATTTATAGTGTAACACAGTTATTATAGAAATATATTTCACCAGAATTCATAAAATTGAATGTAAGCATTATATGAGATTGAAAATCGAGTAGCCTTCCATTCCAACAAAACAAACTAAACAATAAAGAAATCTCCATATTACGATTATCACCCTGTCCCTTAATTTTCTGTTTACAAACACACACTCACACCTCGAAATTCAGCAACCCGCGTGAGCCACTCGAAAACTTGCCAGCTCGATCTCACCCCCTCACTCTTCGCGCTAAAGTGAGAGACGGTAACTCGTCGGCTCCAAGTTTCCGCGCGCGCGACACTGTGACTCTCTCTCTCTCTCTCAAAAGACAAGACGCCACGCACGCGCTCTCCCCTTAATTAGACAATAATCGCTCGTGTATACGCGCCCGCATGCGCAAACAATCGGAATACGCCCGCCAAGAGAACTAAAACCGCTAGACGCCAGTGGGAATTGGGTCGGAACCGGGGGGTGGAAAAAAGACGTGCAACTAAGTTGGTGCGTGCGCGTCGCGGAGGGGGATAATTTCCTCTTTGTCTCAGTGGCGCGAGCGGGTGACAAATTAAGAGTGGTTAAAGTTTGCCGTGGAAGGGGTGAGAGAGTGGCTGGCTGCAGTGGCAGTGGGTTTTTTGGGATCGGCGAAGTTGAGGGCTGAGTCGAGTGCAGTTGGAACGTTAAAGGTGTTTTTCTGGGGGGAATAGAGAGGGAGAGGGATTGGAGAGAGAGTACTTTGTTTAATTGAAGGTTTTCGATTGGCCCGAAAGTGGACATTGAGGTGACTTTTCGAACGATCGGAGGCGAGTGGGACGATTCAAAGTAAAAGGGATGATGAAGGGTGGTCAAATAGTTTCGTTTGAAAAAAAAAAGAAAAATACGGGAATGATGGTATTTAAAGCGCTGTTAGTTAATAAACGCGATCGATTAATTTATGTACTTTTATACCCTATTTGTATTTGAACGATTCTGTTTCGTATATTACATAAGGTAGCTTTTACGATTTTGCATCAATTCGAAAATTCTCTTCGTAGTTCGTTATTATAAAGTTATCCATTACTGTATAAAAATATGAAAATAATTAACGCTAAAGATACAATTTTCGTAATATTAAACTACAACGTCTACAACTACGTCAAACCACTGATCCCCCAAAATATCGGATTCCCTACGAAAATATTTAAAGCCAGTATGAAATTACTCGCAAATACTATATAAAACGTCCTTACACAAAATTATCTTGTAATACCAAAGTCAAGCCGTACACTTCATTATCCACCCACCGGATGAATTTTCTCCGCTTACAATCCAATTAACACAATAAAATATCTCAATAAAAACTCCCACCGACACGTTGATAAACTTTGGCCCGCATGCAGTCGCGCACCAGCGCATCCACAAACCCAAATCCAATTTGTCCTCGCGCTCCCGCGAGCAAAATCATCCGCATCTCTGGTATACACGCGCATCGCCGCATTCTTACGCTCATTGCACTTTCATTTCTCCTCCTTGTGTCCCCCCTCCGTCGTGTTCCGGGTATCCGCCCACACCCACACGCCGAAATTAGTTCTCTCTCTTTCTCTTTCTCTCTCACCCCTCCGCTCGTTTGTATTCAAATACTAATACCACACGGGACCCCGAGTGTGTATAACTTTGTCGGGCGCTGCTGCCGTTGTGTCGGCCATTAAGCTGTTACCCGCTACTCCGCTTTTGCCGCGGTCATCCTTGTGTTTACCACTGCACGGTCGTAGCAGTTTTGCCTGGAAACTTTCGTTAGAGAGAGAGAGACAGTTTCGCATTGGTACGGCATTTTTGCGCGCGGAGGCTTATACTTGTTGTTTACGATATTTGGACTCGTTTTTTTCGTAGTGTCGTATATATCAGGTGGAATAAAAGTTGAGAGATATTTTGAGGGTTTTGGATGCTGAAAAAGTATGATATTGAAGAGTTTGATCGTGTTGGGGCTGGAATCACACTTTTTTGTTGAAGTTTAGTTTATATATGACAATACTTACCAAAAGCAATTGAGTGGAAGTGGTTACTTGATATTCAATGTAACTGTCTATGACGTATTGAAATATATTTTATTTTGATGCAAATATGTGAAATTCGCAAAATAAGCTGATGTAGTGTCTGACCAAACTTTGGACGCATCTACTTATATTCTTCAATTTACCCATTATTTCTAAGGTTTCGTTTATTCAATAAATTCAACTAGCTTCACTATGGGTTTATATATATGATATTATGTTGCAATTTAAAATACATAGAATAAAATATCTAAATATAAAGATAAAAAAATCTTTCTTTTCATATATCATTTTGTGTATTTAAATGTTTAAACTTAATTAGACAACATTGAAAAATTCAAAGGTCTGAACATCTGCTACTCTCGAGTGTTATACGCAGAACCCCATGTGAACGATAAAAAATGTAAAATCCATTGTAATCAATTTCCCTGGCGCATAAGTTTACGCGATTTCCAGAATTTGAACATTTCAGTAAATACAAATCACGTACACAAATTTTTTATAACATTCGTGACTTCTTTCTTTTTTAACTTCATTTATTTTTTACACAGTATTTTAATCGTAGTTATTTTCTATTAGATCGATATTCATCGTTGAACAGTTACAATGGAACAATTGAATTTTAGAATTACATATATTCCTGATAAATATTTCAACATGATATATTATTTACGCAAAATATGCATTGCAATGTAAAAATTTGAAATATTATTATATGATATCAAATATAAATATTATTATCTCTGTTTTAACAAGCATGCTAAGCTCCTGGGACGGAAAGTTTTGGTAGTATATTATATGCTAATAAGTTTATCATCTTTTCTTGTTAAATTAGCCATAAAATACTTGTTTTTCATTCATTTTTTGTATGTTTTCATTCAAGTATTATATTACATGGCATAATGTGGAATTTTCATAAATTCTTCACAAAAAAGTTTATACAATGGTTTTCTGTTTCGTTCAGCACTACCGATATTTTACAAAAAGTGACCGTCGACGAGATTACAACCGGGGACCCCACAGTTGAGAAACTCGTAATCTATCCACTGAGCTACAGGTCCTCAGCATTGACTAATTCATTTCTGCTCGTCTTCGTATTGCAATTATATACACTATCCATCTGATTTACATTCCTTCGTGGAACAAAATTAACAAATTCTTCTGTTAACACAGTTCATTTAAGACAAACATTTTAGGTTCGTTTTACTCTCAACAAATTCAGCATAAAGAGCATTTCAGAAAAGTAGAATCTTTCTTTTGTTTAAATGGAATACATTAAAATAAATGGAGTTTCAATTTTTCCTGAAAAGTAATTTCTCCGTTTTCAAAAAACTTTTCGTACAGCAGGATATTTCCTTTTTAAAAAAGACATTCTATGTTTTTCCAAACAAATTTAAAATTTTTTAACGCAGTGAAAACGACATTTTAATATTATTTCAACTACAAACAATAGTACATTATGTAACACCCGAGGGAAAAATCTTTTCGCGAGGGCAGTAACCACCCAAGAGAAAAATCTACTTTTGTCCCGTGTTACATATA